>JAPYYZ010002444.1:0-21762 GCA_030522705.1 Eretmocerus eremicus | reverse complement strand
ACATCAAACATGCAAATTCAACAGCATGCGACGAGGATCCCCAAGGACAAAGCTATGTCACAGCTATGAGCTTGCAAAGCTCGAGCAAGTATTTCCATTACATCAGTATACCTATATCCAGGAGCTTGACCAGCTGAGTCTCTTTCCTCCTAAGAGCATACACTCCACACGTGTGGGGCTCGATGTTGCATCGACGAGGTATATAACGTGCCCGCGTGGATTATTGTCTCTACTATGGGCGTCGTCGAGCTGTTACTCGAGATTGCGGCGGCGGTGGCGGTGCGCTCGTAAATTTTCAGCGCGACTCCCAGTGGCGAGGGCGGCTTATGTGCAGTCGGAGTCCCGCGCAGCCGATACGCCGCGAGCACGGGGGCGGCACCCGCTCCATCCACGAGGATAGGATGGCTCCGGCGCGCGGACAAACTGCACCGCGCATATAGCACGTGCACCGCGCCCCAACAGAGCCCCATGGCGCGCCAGCAACAGGCGTCCGAGCAGCATCTCGCGCCACGTGCTCCGCCATACACGATATACACGGACTTGTGAGGATTGTGCAATGCCTCGCGTACACTGGAAGGATTTTCTCCCTTTTCTACTTTTCGCGCAGCGGATCGAGCTCGCGGTTGGGGGTTTGCACGGGCCTCCCAGAGCCAGTTCGCGAAATCAGGATTTATGGCGAGCAGAGCGACACCGGCTTCGCTCCTTTGTAAGTAGTTCTGTTCCCCTACAACGGGACTGTTCTGCCGTTGCGAATTGTTTTTCGGCATTGCGGAGTTGTGTTACAGAGTACGGTACGTGGCGTTCGAGTGTCACTGAGCACGTCAACTTTGATGCAAATTACAAGGCTGTCCTTTGTCAGGATGATCCTTAGAGGATCAGAGGTAGCGGTCCGACTGTGCCGCCCCATTCAACGCCTAAACTGTTTATATTTTACCCTTCCTCAGGTAGTGTACTAGAATCCGTTAAAGTAATCTGCTTCAAGGAATTTGAAGGAATGATTCAACTTGGTTCATATGAAAATCCACCTTATTCGACCCATTAAAATAATTATTTTCATGAGTCGCTAAATTACAGAGATTGGTAAAGTTACTTGTTGGGGTGTGTTGATTATCACAAATCATCAGATCGATGTGCTCGACCAAGATTCAAGTTCGAAAAAGAATGAAATAATATAAAAATAAGCAAACAAGTGATTACTTCAGTCGAATCAGACACTGTAATATTTTGCACAAGAATGCCAGGTGATCTCGGATACTGAGGTAGTTATTGATATTTATAAAGAGAACGATAGCATTTACTTATACGCATTTGCAGCAATATTTACTTTGAGAGATTTTATTAAGGCAACAACGATTCATTATGCTTCAAATAGGTATGCAATGATCATGAACAGATTTTCAGTCTAAGATCTAATTATAACTGAATCACCTCATTAAAAAGCGTGTATGAATAGATATCCCTTCCATATGTCCTGTCCTCTTAGCGTTGTGAAATCAGGTGTACATGGATCATTACTTGCTGAGTCCGGACAAAATTAATTTTTTCCAATTCTGATGCCAAGACTATGGTCAATCGGGACCAAGATTCTCCTTTTCTGTAATCTTATCATTGGATCCCAACAGAGTAGATCATTGTTAGGGTCCAAAATGTGATAAAAACTCAATCCATCGGTATCTTTCATTCTCAATAGCTATTCGTGAAGAATCACTTATGTTGAGTTGATACGGTGCAATGCATAAGACTTTTACTATTTTCTGGGTGTAACTCCGTCCAGGCTTATTTTAGAATGAAATGGACGAGCCACATAATAAATTGAATGAGTGATTCATGAATTTGAAACAATTAGGATCATCCTAATATGTAATGTGGCAATTTTTCAAAATTTTTCTTCTCATTTTGTGGAAGATTGATTTCTCAACAATTTTTTTCGCGACCCACAGGAAGCAAATATCCGAAGAGCAAAAAATTTCTAGGCATGTGGGCGATTCTAAATGATTCAGCAAGACCTTCAAAGTTAATAAAAACAACATTGGTCATTTCTTATCACGCGAAAGATGTCCAAAATGTTTATCTCGTCTAAATCAACATAGTTTATAATTGAATGTATGTAAATGATTTGGCTGCTCCGATTTTTCCGCCTTTCTCTCTCTCACTTTGAGAGTCAAATTAATCGTTTCCAACGAGCAAATTACTTTCGACTCATTTCGATTCATTACACATGATTTGCGAGTTCTTTATTTTGATATATAGGTAGAAGCAAACTCATTAGTTTGGATCCTCTCGATTATCTCCTGTCACCATGGCACCACACAAATCACCCGCCAGAGGCTCTCCCCGACGAAGGCCAGCAAGCATCAGAGAGACGGGCATAAATCTAGCGCTTCCCCACGATGGACTGAGGGAGTAGTGCTACCCATGCTCGTCTCGAAATTTTAAAATTCGTATAAATTTTGGAGGCAACGCGGTAGGGATCGCGCGCTATCGGGCTACTCTCGGGGGGAGAATGTCAAACAATTAGCGGCAAATGTGTCCGTAGAAGGGATGCGAGACCACCGGCGCAAGGCGATGGAAATCGTTTATAGAAGCGCCCGCCAGAGCCACCGCGAGCGCGAACGCGAGCGATAGATAAATAAAAAGCCGGCGTGCATCGGAGGGAAACCAGTTCCTTCGCCATCTCTCTACTTCTCTCTTTTGCCGCCTCACATACCTTCCGCCATCAGACTCCGTAGCTCTCGGAGGTAGTCGGAATTACCTGTAAGTGGAGGTATGTGTAACCTCGTATCTCAGTCGTTCTCTCCAAGCGCCTTAGGTAATAGAGGTGTTTATGAGTACCGGACTTCAGAAAAAAATTGCCATCCAAACACGTTTATGAGCAATATCCATTCCACAATATGCAAAAGTAGGAGATGTCGAGCTCACAGCAATAGTATGCCTTAGCCATTGAAATGAGTGTCACGTATAGAGTCTACGCTCGAGTCTCTGACGCTAATGTGTTATCTCTGGCATGTAAAGTTGGTCATAGGACGAACGCAGTTGTATCCGCACATCTGCACAGTCAACCCAAGTGATCGAGCGATCCCCAACAGAGATAATTCTTTGTTTTGCATAGCATAGCGTAGATTGACAGGCATCTAATATTTATGAGGGGGATATCATTTTGCAAATTTGACAATATTCAGTACAAGAATATTCCATTCATTTCTCTTTGTTTATGATTTCTACCAGATGCAGCGCTTCAAAAAGAGTTGGAAAATCCACCCCAAAGGAACCAATTTGCTCTTAATATTGATTCTCTATCCATTACCGTCATGAAGATGAAAGTAGTTTAAGAAGTCATAGATCAGATTACAGACGAATATAAAAAGATTCATCAGACAACTTACCGCTTATTCAAATTAGCTGATAGCAAAGAATGAGATAATGGAATCAAGTAAATATTTAATCTGATTATCTAAGGTCGGCTTATACCGAGACAGTAGAACTCACTTTTGCTTTGGTATTAATCAGAGGATCATATACAACATCTCCAATACTGTGCGTAAAAGGGAATAATTTAGCATTTTTCCTACGTTTCATTAAAAAACACGGATTCATTAGAAGGAATTACTAATAAGGAGAGGCTTTCAGATACGAGTCATGGATTTGTTTGAAACTTTGGAAATACTTTATCTTTGAGCACCAAAAGATAATATCCAAAGTTGCAGGGTCCAACGCTCGAGGGTTTTTAAGCTACAACCAATGACATAAGCACTTCCAGTATATTTATAGATATCAGTTTTGAACATTGGCCTATATAGGCAGTATTGATATTTCGGGGGATATTTCAGAAACGATTGAGCGTTAGACCCTGCAACTTTGGCTGTTCGTATTTTGGTGCTAAAAAAAAGGAGATTCACAAATCCATGTCACGCATTTAAAAACCTCTCCTTGCGAGCAGTATACTTATGTGGAAGCTTGAGCTTCAATATTGTTATCTTGCAATGATCTGCAGCTTTGACAACCGGTGTAGCTGCAATTGATGGAATGTCAGTCATTAATCAACGCAACACATGCCTTGACACATTCAAGACATTGACATGATAAATCAACGGTGATCAATGCAGCCTGCACAGTAAGAGCTGATGAAAGATTGACTCGCGAGATGTATGCTTGATGGTTCATTACATTCGCATCCATAATATTCCAACTCCTAGATCGATGATATGGTACTCGAAATAATTATGGAATTTATCAGATCGTTAACTTAGCGATACGATCCTAATATTGTGAGGAACGCGAAATAATTGATTATCAGTAATGGCCAGACGTACATCGTTTGTGGAATAATTATCAATTCATTCAAAATTCTTGTCTGTCCTTGGCCATAAGAGTATTTTCGAACCTTTCTTTGGAATTTCAAAATTCTTGGTCGCGCAGGCACGTACTTAATAAATTTTGTTTATAGTTAAAAAAACTAATGAAAAGTTGTAATTGAGTAGTAGTTATGAGCTCTTCTGAATTTGAACCCAACGAAATACGGGTAATTTGGCTTCAGGTTGCTTTTCTCAACTAAATTTCCGATAGATGGCGAGCGAAGCAATTCAAAGTAACTAATTCATTCAATCTCCTACTCTATAATATAGAGTCGGAGATCACTTTTGGGATCCGAGTATAGAGAAAATCGGTCAGCTGAATCTCATTTCTTTCTCAGCAAAGATGTTTGCATTGCCTCCAAATCAATCATATTTCATGGATCTCATTGGATTCGTCCTGTTCTTTACTCATCTTTGATAGAGCATTTTCTCTCAGTAATGAGAAAAAAAATGAGAATGAGAGAAAAATTGAATGGGAAGGTTATTGGTGGGTAATGAAAAATTGGACGTTGGTCTCCCGCTGCGCAGCATCAGTGCGTCATATTCTCGAGAAAGTAATGTCACCACCGAGAACCGAAGAAACTTCGTCTGTAAAAAAAGAAAAAAGAGATGGCAATCCCGTATTGGCTCAGTCCATTTTGCAAAAGTCGTCAGATGGTTTGCCACAGGAGACGCCCTAATCTGCCGCAAGGCGTTATATACATGGAAAGAATTAGCATTTGTCGGGCAAGGTTCCCGGTAGGCATGCACATGTGCGCTGGACGAATAAATCTCGTCGCGGGCTCTGCAGCATCGGGGTGGGCTAAAAAGTGTCGAAGAAAAAGGGCACTTTTCACGCTCCGTTTGAGAGTCGCGCGGGCGAAAATTGGCAATTCCTGCTCGGGGGGCCACATGTGCTCCACTCGCCCCACGTACAGCATATTCGCGAGGTGCAACCCACATGCTGGCCCGGCCCGACCTTGCATCCCTCGCTATTATTTTATTTCGTAACACGGGGAGGCCGCTGCTCGCGTTCGGCTTTTCTTTTCTCTTTCCGTCTCGCTCGCCTTGGGAATAGCAGCCTCGATACGACGAGTCGGGGAATCACCCCTGCAGCTCTCCAGGGTTTCTCCTCCTTCGTCCGCTCGGCCGTATACGCAAGTTCGTTCTCATTCGCGCGCGCGATACGTGCATACATACATATGGATGCGGATACATACTTGCTTTCGTGACTGCGGTGCCGGCGCGCGCGGGCTTTTATTTATGGCGAAACGATCGGGCTGTAATTATGCTGCTCGCTCGCCGCGAAAACCACCTTCCTTCCGCGCTCTGCTCGGCCTCTCTCTCGCCGCGCGGTTGGCTGCCAGGCCGGCCTACCCACCCCCCTCCGCCTCCCACTTTGGACGGCCCTCGAAAATCGACCTGCTCCTCGCTCTCGCTATTTATTTGCCTGCATATGTATACGGAGAGCCATGTGTACCTCGTATACTTTCACGTGTGCGCGATTCGAGCTGCATAGAGGCTGCTCGCGGTGGCGACGGCCCTGCGCGAGTAATTACGCAATTATTGCCCTTCTCTTTGCCGGGTTGGCCTCTTGGCCGCGCAGAATTATCCCGGGGCTCCGACTCTTGTACACGGGGCCGGGCTCGAGCTGCTCGCGTCGACTTGGGGCGGCATGTGTGTAGGGAGCAGTGCACCGCGAGCACGTGCCCGCCGCGCGTACACTGCACTCTCGGGTACACGCCATCGCTGTAGTGTAAGCGGATCGACTTGTAAATCGGCCAATGACCATGGATCGCGGATTATTTGCGAGGAGGAAGGAACGGCTCCTCGAAAATTACATTTAAAGCGCTAGTTTGGTATGCGCGCTCTTTGCGTAAACTATATATTATATACGTATTTTCGCGTACACGCGATACGCGGATAATGCATATAATGGAGCTTGAGTAAATAGCGATCCTGCCCGCGAGTCAGCGATGCCCATCTCGGCCAGCTTGTATGCGGTGGTTCCGTCTCGGGTTCCGCACTCCGCGATGAGCCGACCTGCTGCTATACAATTATTGTTATCATCTCGGAGTAAAATTGTCCGACTACCATCGCGCAAAGTGTAATTCCGTGCGAAGCAACTTTCTCCGAAGCGATCGCCGATTGCGACCGATAATATCATTCGAGCCCACCTTGCGAGCTTCAATTTTGAGCCCCGCTCGCCTTTTACACTCTGCCAGGTACTTGCGCCACACTCATATACTCTTCTTGCGACCTCACACGAAGTCACGTTTACAGTTAATGAACGACATCCAAATTCAGGCTCATCGAAGAGCTGTGCAATGATATTCAGAATTTCATCTGAAACACTTCCGTCTAAATCTGAATCTTCAAGTAATCTCTCATCGTAGTCATCTCGATATCTCTTTCGATTAAATTCAGGCTCAAATATAATTTGCACATTCAAAACCAAATCAAACGAATATGAGTTGTTTAAAATTTCTCTTTTTTGAGTTTCTATGCTCATCCTAAGATCACTCTGTGTTCTGATTATAAACGAAATTGTACTCGGACATGAGCTCAAATGCGGGGTCGAATCTATAAAAGAACACCAATGGAAGAGAATATCCTCGCACCTGCACCGGTAGCCCCTCTGACATTATATTCACGTATGAACTATGATTAGTTTTGTACCTATTATACATAGATATCATTGCTAATGTTGAGGATCTCATCTCGAATTTCACCTCGATTTCACCTCTGATTTCAAGGGATCACTTTGTATTATACGATCAAGCCGTGCCCAGATGTTGGTCCAGAATTTCAGGACGTTCCAAACCTTTTCCTTCTTTTTTCTTTTTATTAACGCAATCTCAACCTCTTTTTGAGGTTATTTTGCGGGACCTAAAGTTTGAGGGGGGTTCCGAACCACCGAAACCACCGAATAGGCACTTATGAAAATTCACATCGGTACCGTCCGGGAATCGAACCTTGGCCTTCTGCGTTGAAAGCCAGGACCTTATCCACTAGGCCGCGGTGGCTTCTCCTTTTCCTTTTTGTAGCCAATTTCTTTTCCATGCTTTGGAATTCTTCCCTATATTCTTTCCTGTTGATGAGAATTACCATCCTCACACATACATCCAGCAATTCATGGTATCAATTTGCCGATTTACATTGATTTTATGACCTTAAAACGCAAGATTGAAAATTCGGCCTACACGGCCGGGCCCGATCGTGTGATAATCGAATTCTGTATCAGTTCTGTGGACAGCCTTACTAAAGAGATTGCTTGTCGCACGATAATTTGTCATCTATTCTGTGATTCTTGACGACATTATTTTATTACTAGATCCTTCTATCAAATAACCGCTATGAATCTCCTCAATCCAGAGATTTTCATACCCCCTCTCCCCTCCACCGTACTTTTTTCACTGGTCTGATGAATAATTCTAACTAGGCCTGGCTCAATAAAAATATATTTTTTTTTTCATTTAATTAAGAAAAATATAGTCGTAATAATATTCTACGGGCCTATTCTGGTCTTGCACTTGGAATATTTGAAGCATTTATGAAGCTATCCAAATGAAAAGCCGTCTGTGATCATTGCACGAATAACATAATTAAATTTCAAAATTGGATTGGTGGATCCTCATATAAGATCCTTATTATCTTTCTTGTATTATCCTTTTCTTTTAAATGTCTGCTTCGATTGTAATATATTCAATTTTTGCTGCCCGAACAGAGTCTGCATCTTTCAATCTTATGGAGCACAATATAATAATTATTCACGATGCATGCTATTGGTATCGATCTAAATGATGATCAGTTCAATACGTGGAAGCCCTGACCCCGAATCAATCAGTCGCATTCTCGGTGCGAGATGCCATTTAGCCAAATTAATCTTTTGCGGGTGTGGATATTCTCACACATTATCAATTTGGTTCACCAGCTACAATTTATGAGAATATTCAAGTTCTGATGATTTGAAAATTGTCCAAAGCGAAAATGCCTCAGGAAATGCAGCGTTGGGGTTCTCGGATTGGACTGAGGACGAGCCCACGGGTAAGGGCTGTGGCATCTTGCAAGGAAGTTGTTCAAGATGAGCCTCCTGTGCGATTCATGCCACGCTGTATTTAGAGCAGAGCGCGCCATTTTTTAACTGGCATGATTCTCTCCTCTGCTCGAGCGGTGTCCAAGATACTCTTTCATGTATTGCTCAAATACTCTCGATGCCGATCTCGCCCGCACAATTGCACGCTTTTCGTTAAAAATAGACCGAGCGCTTTGGTGGCCGGGGCTCGACGATATTGGGAGAAAAAATCCTCCCGCGCGGCGTCTCGTATACATCTCTATTCTCGTGGATTATCTTTATATCGCCTCGTTGTTTCCAACACGGCTCCGGCACCCCTTCTCAAAATCTCGAGTTTGTTATCACTGCTCCCCAAATTGTTCTCGAGCTCCATCTCTTGCCGAGTCCCGCCGCTAATAGCCGTCAAATTGCGGCCCCGTTCGCGGGAAAGCCGATAAATCAATGCCGATCTGATCGCCGCGTTTGTTGTTCCTCTCTCTTTCTCTCTCTCGCTCTCAGCGCGATTTTTTTTCGCGCGTTTCGCGTGCAACTCGGACTCACGCCCCCGACGATCCCGATTCGCTCGCGAGCTGCACGGTACGTATTATGGGCCGCCGTTCTTGCGTGCCGGTGTTTTTTCCGAGCTGCGCGCGCTATTCGAGGAGAGAAGGAGCGAGTTTTATTTTATCGCGCTGGCACGTAAGTTGGCGAGCTCCGCTGACGCGATCACGTGCGTAATTGCATGATTACGCGTATAATGGGCCGATATAATTGAGCTGTTGAGCGGGCGCGCAGAGCGCGATGCTGGTGACCCTAGTCGCCCAGATCCGCCGTGGCTTTTCGCTGCACTTCTCGACTGAGCTGACTCCTATGCTCACCCGGCGGCAGCGAATATTATTATAGCAAGGTTGCCTACCTAAAATGCCGCCGCTGTTTCCTCTCTGCTACATGCAACACTATCAATTTAATGACTTCATACGAAGCTAAACATTTTCAAAGATAATAACACGTTTGGATCCTTCGAGCTTCTCTATACGCGCGAGGAAAATTTTGCACAAGCCGTAGCTTGCTACTTTGAAGAATTCCCTCACTTCTACAGATTTTGTGTCTGATAAGCTGTTTTCAAATATAGTATGGCGTTGGCTTTTGAATGAAATCGTTTATCCACATTCATACCTCACTCCCTAGAATTAAATCTGAATCAAACGTGAACAATTTTTCGCTCTGGTAATTTTTTCATCATTTTGCGTTGCAACTTATTCATCAAAATTACATCGAAACGTGCAGACTCATAATTACTGCTTGGAAATTTTTCCTGCACAACTCTACATTGTTTATCCTCCCGTATCTTGACGCGACACAGGATGGTCATGGCGTTGGCAAATTGAGCAACACTAAAGAAAGTCTACAACGAAACGTCGTATCATTAAGCAATCACTTTCTGAATGGATTGATCTACCAATGAATTAATAAATGGATTCCAATTACCAGCAAATCAATGCAAGTTTTCAAATCGCCACGAGAGAAGGGGTGCCTTTTTCGGTCATGACTTTCTCGCGCGTGTCTCCCTCTCTCAGTCCATTAAAATCTCAATTAAAACGGCGAGATCCCGCGATATACAAAAGGTCAAACAACGCGCGCGACAAGCACATTACATCTCTATCAACAGATGCCTCTGCACATCACAACTGAGCCTCCCGAAGACTCTTACATTGTCGAAAGGGGCCGAGTGAATTCCCACCGGGCGCAACAGTTCTCGCGGCCCTTTTCGCGCGACGGCCATAAATTTTGGTGCGCGCACTCTCATCGTATTCTTCGCGCACTTGCTCGGGACGCGAATTCCCCGCTATAACGCGATCAGTCGCCAGCCTCTCCTGCCCACAACATAATATACGCATACACATGCGTATACAATCCACGGGGCCCGCGAAATTTGATTACCACTCCGCACGGGCCGTTTTCACCTCGCTCGCTCTCTTTCGCAAAAGTGAAGAAGGATATTACGAGGAAAGGTAAGAGAGAGCACAACGGGATATGTGCGGGCCCCCTGCGCATCTTCTCGCAAAGCTCTGGCGGGCCCCTAATTTATGGGCTCGCTCGTGGATCGGTGTTCCCCGCCATCATCCGTATAATCGCCCTGTATCACAATGCCATCAATTCTTCGACAAATTCCGCGCCGTGACTCTTATAGGTGCTTCGGCGGCAAGAGCGAGTTCACAAAGCCTTGCAAGCTCGGCCCCGCGAACTCGCGCTTCGCAAGCTCACTGTATGTAAACGATTAGGAAGATATTGCGAGTGCAGAGTGGGAGGCTCGTGCCGAAAGAGAGCAGCGAGTGATGGATCGTGGAGCGCGCGGATTCTTGACCCTTTTTTCGCGGCGTGACGCGTGTCTCGGGCCGTTTTGCGAACGCGAGGGCATATAATTACTCTTGAGGGATCGAGCTCGAGTCGTAATGTGACGTACTGGCGGCTCTGCGTAAATTGATTAACTGCGGAGCGGCGTGTCGCGAAGAAATTTTTAGACCCATTGGAGCATTGTTGAGCGGGAGGAACGTCGATCAATTTGCCCGCAGCCGACGGCTCGCCGCGCACGCTCTTCGGTATTTCCTGCCACATCGCGAAGCTTGTTTCGGGGTTCGAGTGCTGGTTATCGACGTATTTGATCTTTCGCAACGTGGTCTAGATCGAAAAGTTAGTTATATCGAAAACTTTTAGGAGCCCGGCGGATGGATAGTCATTGCCACGAGCGATGTATTTGACGCGCGTTGAGCAAACGTGTTACCAATCATCGGCACTTATTCAATTGAATGATATTTTAAACGATGCAGTCGGAAATAATTTGAAAAATGAATAGTGCAGTGCGAAAATTGACTAATTCTGAGTTCACTTTCTGTAAGAGAGGGAAGATTAGCTGAATGGCCTCTTCTGTTTCCCCACAGGTCAGGTGGTAGAACTGGCAAAAGACTTTTTCGTCATAATAATATTTTGCATTTTTTCGTTTTGGGAACTGTTTATAGAAGTTCCCATCCAATTGCAAAGAATTTAAATCCAAATGGGATTGGAAGTGACGAGTGATCCATTGTTGCCTCGATTCTTGCACTGAACAATTCAAATCTATGCAAAAGTTCCATTGCATCAATGGTCTCTTCCTCTGTCTTCCGCGAGCTCAGTACAAAATTCATCAATAATGATCGGTGCCGTTTCATAGCTACTCTATTTGCACTTGGAAAATCCTCTATTCAATTTGAATTCAAATGAGCTGGTGCATCAATAACAGGTGCGATGTTGCCATTGTTACCGATACTCCTCTGTTGTCGGAAACTTGCGAACGATGTCATACCCGTCGTCATTATACGAATCACGGAATCGTCACAGCGTTTATCATTGTATGCTTCGGAAGAAATTTCCTAGCAAGGCTCATTCATTACGTAGGCCCACAAAAAAATAGAAGTTGTCTGATCAGACGACGTAAAAGTTGTTTTTGGTGTATTTAGGGGCGCTGAACACGAATCAAAAGTCAGAATAGGGCCTTTCCGTTGCTATTTTTGAGTTAGAGCTGAATTTATAGGCGCAAAATCAATGATGGGTTCGATATGCTAAAAGATGATCAAATCCATAGATTTTAGGTTAAAAATTTTTTTCCTTCCTCAGCTAAGGCCCATGTGAGAAATTTTATCGAAAAACTGAACAGATGAAACTTTACTCTCGTATTTTGCTCATAACTTTCGAACACCTCAATCGATTCCAAAAAGAATCTGAAAAGTGATTTAAAAACCTATCTAATGGTTGATTTTGTGCCTATAATTTCAGCTCTAGTTTAAGCACGGCGACGGAAAAGCCCTACTCTAACTTTTGATTCGTGTTCAGTGGCCCAAAATACACCAAAAACATTTTTTACCTCGTCTGACCAAACAACTTTTATTTTTTTATGGGTCTGTGTTATCAATTGATTTCATGAGTCTATCCTCGAGTAAGACCACCCGATTTGAAGTCCGGACAAGAATCTTGAACACCTAAAGCTCCGGTCGAGGCTGCGGACCCCAACGCGACACTCGTGCGTTTTGGGACCTCACATGGTGTTACTGCATCACTAATAGCTACGGATAATGAAACCAACAACAAACACATCCTGCCGACGAAGCGTTCCCCAACTGCACTCGACGCTCCCTATCGAAAATTTCAAGTGACGACCTACCGCGAGTCGCCCAAGAAACCCGGACTCATGGAGCCACGCGCGACTGAATCACGCCCAATCGGGCCGCACCTGTTCAAAGACTCTCAAAGGCACTTTTCCACTTCCTCGCGATGCAGCGCGAGTCGATCCGGTCCGGCGGCGGCGAGCAACTCTTTCACAAACCGCCATCTCGCGTCTCGGGCTCTGGACTCGCGCGATATCGCCTATGATATTCGAAAACAACCATTAATCAGCTATATTTATAGAGCCGCGGACGACGGATAGACCGCGAGAGGACTGCTGCGCGCATCGGCCACAGCTCATCCGCTGATTTATCCGGTCAGGCAGGCAGCAGAGTCCATGGTATGCTAATTCACCCCCGATCTCTCTTTTCCTCGACGAATCTCGCGCTTCTAGAGTACGTACACGCTGCACTTTGTTTAAATATGACGGTGGAGGCTGTGCGCCGCGGGCCGCCGCCGCCGCATCACATGAAACGGACTCTCTATCTCGCGCACCAGAAAAAATATCCGCGGCGGCCCTCTTTGCCTCTCGAGACCACATCCCGACATGTGCAGCCCAAGACCCACTGTGCAACTTCCTCTCCTTTGTCGCGTTTCTGGCCCTCACACGTGCTCCCGGATCACCCCGTACTCGAGGAGGGAGCGATTTTTTTAGAGTCGCTTTTGGGGATGCGGCCCGCCCTCGCCTTTGCTTTTGGGCCCGCACTTGCTCCCCGACGGTTCTCAGGGAGCATAGCCGGGTGTAATGGTTCGCTCATTGTATTCTGGCTTCCCCCATTCGCGGACCGCAAATTGGCCAATGTGTTTTGGTAGCGAGCGACTAATTGGAGAACAACGGCTCGATTTCGATGACGAATCGTCTAGTAGCGAAGAGCGCTAGATCTTCAAACGAGGCACGGCTGACAATGAGGTTGTGTCGCGAGTAATGCGCGTCTCTGCGATGATCGAGCTTTTTTTCTCGCGTGGTGAGACGTGCAGGAAATTTATAGCCGCCACGGATTTCTCCAAGGTGCACCGTTGCGAGACGCGGAATTTTCTTTGCCTCGCGATTCGTTACGTAAGCTATGCCTACTTTGATCGAATGCAAGCGTTTCCGAGAAAACATCTCATAAAGCACGAGCTTACGCAAATTGTGTGACTCAATCTCATTAATTGTTTTGCTCCCTCTCAATCGAATCTCCGGTGTGATAATGGAATCGCTTAGCACTTATTTCCACAATAGAACGAATTTCTCAGAATTTTAGAGGCTCTCAGCGACGATAAGGCCTCACCGATCTCTCTGTTTTTCACGCGTTCAGCCGTAGTGGATCGACTGGATGAGGAAAACATCGCACGCTCTTGATCAGAAAGTGAATTATCGCAATGAATGAGAACCGATTCCAGCACATTCATAAAATATGGATCTTAATCGGGTGGACACACTTTATAGATCGTCAGACATCTGGGCTATATTATAATCGCGATATTCTTCGTGTCATTGAACTGGAACGATTTTCAAATGTTTGAGATTCTAGAATGACGGATGAAATTCTCTTATCTTGTACAATCAGAGCTTCGTCAATGATTTGACCTCGTTATCCTGTATCTCTTAGAATTTTGATGATGATGATTCAAGATCGAATTTCATAGGACTGAATGGATTTTGAATTTTTCTGATTTATTTAACTTAGGAAATTTTGAATAGCAGATTTCAAAATGTTTCTAATCAGAATCTAAAGCCGTTAATGTATGTCACCATTCGCAATTGAAGACATGAATAATTCTCGTGCACGTAACTCTCGTTCAAATATCGCATCATTGACAACGACCGTGGGGAAAACTATCGATCTAATTCATTCCAAAATTAAAGCAATCTAGACAATTCCCTGGGTATTTTTGTCTTTTGGCATTAGTTTATCTTAGTAGAGCGCGTACATCAGAATGTTCCGCATGAGGAGAGATGGAAATCCCAATTGCGTAGAGGAGATCAAAGTTGACTGTGCCTCAAAGTATACGCGTCATACCTCTCAAATTTGATTAATTTGACAAACTGAGCGAAAAGAGTGTTGACACTAGTTATGAGGTGGATTGGTTCCAACTTTTTTTATTTGATATGCATGGAGATCAAACACTGGAAACGATCCAATCGTTTGATCATCCGAGCGAATGTCTGAATTTGCGTCAGTGAAGAATGAATTTCGTAGTTGAGTTATGCACTAGGAAAAATATAAGTTGACTAGCAAATAAAAAGTTTATCATGAAAACACCTAGTTATAATATATGAAGCGAGAATTGGACCATTGCAAAATATTCGGTAACATTAGTTTTTGTACCGAACTCCGTCACTTATAATTTTGGGAATTGAGAAAAGTGAAGCAATCCCAACTATGCAAAAGAACTCTCTGAATGGGGTACTTGATCTCCATTTTTGGGGTAGATTTTCCAGCACCGAGGGGTGGGGTTTCTAAATGGAAAATCACGAGGAAGCAAGTGGAACGCACAATTTTCTGGGAAAGATGTTTATCGCGGCGTGACTACTCGGGGTATCGGCTGGAATCGGCGTGACAGCCGGTGTACGAGTGCGTCGAGTCGCAAGCGCGTGCGTTGTGGCGCAGGGCCCGGAAGGATGACAAGTGCACACTCACTCTGTCCGATGTGGACCCTCTTCATCCAGGGGTAGATCTGGGGCGGGTTTCCTCCCGAGCCTCCGGCCTTATTGGACGAGTTGTTGCCGGTGCTGCTCTGGCTGGAGGTGGACGAGGCCGGCGACGAGGCGGACGAGGCCGTGGTGAGTCCCGCGGCGCTGGCCTCGGCCCCGGCCGACCCCGCCGAGCGCCCACTTCCCGAGCCACCCGCGACCGAGGCCGCGATCGGCGACGAGCCACTGCCCGCCGCGGCCGGCGCTCCCCTCGACGACTGCTGCTGCTGCTGCTGGCCACTGGTGCCGGGCTTGGCGCTGGGCCCGGCGCTGGAGCCGCAGTGCTGCGCGCCGGGGCTGCCCCTCGCGCTCGAGGTCGACGTGCTGAGGTCCTGGGGACTGGACACTCCCCCGGCGGCGCTGCCCGAGCCGCTCGCCTCGGCGTACTTGCAGGCCGCGGCCGCCGCCGCCGCGACCGCCACCTGCATCAGCGGACTCGTCGGGTCCTGCTGCTGCTGCTGCTGGTGCTGCAGGTGCTGCTGGTGGTGCTGCTGGTGGTGCTGCTGCTGGTGCATGGCCGAGTGCTGCTGGGCGGAGGCCGCGCTGGCCGAGAGGCCCCGGGGCTGGGGCTGCAGCTGCGTGTAGTCGATCATCCCCGAGGCGCCGGGGTGCATGCCAGCCCCGGCCGGGCTCGCGTACGGGTGCTGCGGGTAGTGCTGCTGCTGGGGCTGCTGCTGCTGCTGCTGGGGCGAGTAGCAGGGCGTGGGGTAGCCGGCCGCGGCCGCCGCTGCCGCTGCCGCCGCGGCGGCGGCACTGGCCCCGTAGTAGTCGGCGGCCCCGGTGGGCGAGCTCGCCTGCAGCGGCTCCGGGCCGCCCGGGGGCGAGCTCGCCTGCGGCACCCGGGCGCCGCCCTGCTGCTGCTGCTGGGCCTGCGCGGCCGAGGCGTAGCACGAGGCGAGCGAGTTTACGAACTGGTACGAGCTCATGGCGCTGCTCCGGTGCTGGACGAGATCGGCGCTGCCGCTGACGATGCTGCTCTGAGGGGTGGTGGTGGCGGCGGCTTCAGGCGCTGCGACGGCGACGACGGCAGCGGAGCGTCATCGTGCTGCGCGGGCCTCGGGGCCCCGAACTCGCGGTGCTGCCCGGTGGTGCTCGCGAAAATCGGCACCGCGCGCGTGGAGAACGGCGAACGCAAGTAGTGCGAGGGCGGCTCTGCTCGGCCCAAGTGCGCGACTCGAGTGCTCTCGGGGGGCGCGATGCGCGCGCCAGAGCCGGTGCTATCGTACTGAGCCGAGCGAGTGGCCGCCAGCCGCCGCCGCTGCTGCTGCTGCTCTCGAGAGTCGGTAGCACCGCTGCTGCTGCTGCTGCCGCTGTCACGTGCGCCGCGTGTCAAGCTCGATCGCTCGCGCTCTCTCGCCAGGCCAGCGAGCAGCCAATCCCCGCCGTCCGTCAAAGCTTGATTGCTCTCTCTCTCTCTCCCTCTCGCCCGGTGATCCTTCAACCCCGTTCGACTCGCTCTCTCACTCGCGCGCGCGACTCGCGAGTGACGGGCATCACCATAGCCAGTGCTCGCGCTTTGCAGAGCAGCGCCGACGACGCTGCGGTGGTGGCTCCTGAATAAGGAGGGGTGCGCGCGCTCTGCACAAGCACATAGCACAAACTCTGCTCTGTATGAGGGAGGGGAGGGGTAAGAGCAGACGGACGACGACTCTCGTTCTCTCTTTCTCTCTCTCTCACTCACTCTTGCTAATCGAGAGATATTCGGCGGTCGCGATTTTTCCGCGAGGTGGGGTGGTCAGGCTGCACAGAACGAGACGCATACGAGATGCTGATGTGGACTCGTGACGTAGTACGAGTCTGATCGTCACTGTGAAGCCCTCGCTCCGGCTCTTTCACTCGAGCAGAGCTTATAAATAACCCTGTGCGATGCTTCAATCGGAAGAGTCGCACGAATAAAAATGGTCGAGTCTCAAGTTCAGAGTCTGCTCTAATCAGCCGCTGTCCGATTCCAAAAAATGTGAAAAGCTCGGGAAAAAGCTCGTGGTCGTGCATACAGTGCACCAGAAGAATCGAGCACGTGGTTGAGTCCCCTGCACCAGTTCGCACCAAGTGGCGGCGTGGCGCCGCGGTCGCGCCTGACAGTTTTATGAGAATTTGATAGCCCCGCGCTCCCTCTTCCCTTCTCCTACCTCTCTCTTGCTCTTCTCGTCTTGTTCGTTCTGTCTCCCTCCCCATAATCGCTACTGCTTCTGTCCCACTCAAAAGTATTGTTTTGTCGCCCGTGTTCAGACGTTCCTACATGCAAGCGCCTTTCATACCTTGCCTCTTACTCGATCGGCTCAATTTTCGCAACACAGCCACAAATCCATTGCTGCCACATGGATGTAGCTCAGCTCGATCGTCGAGTGTATTGATGACTGCGTATTTGGATGGATCATTCTGAAAATGGACGCTATCATTGGACATCATCAGCTCCTCGCAGTCATACCGATTTCCAAAGAGATCCGCGCTATGTGTCAATGGCTCGACTTATACATAGGCTCTCTATCAAATATTGGTCCGTTCGCTTGCGATGCGAATACGTGGAGTGCCATACCATGCATCTAATATGCAGGAAGAGGCCTGAAAAGGGGTTACATGCAGAGAAGTTGTGAGAGAGGGAGAGAGAGATAGTAACAAGTCGAAGAGAGAAGGGAGAGCATCGCGGAGGGGAGAGGAACAGGTCAGCCCTCGGGGGCGGAGCCCTCTCTCACCTACTCCTCTCTCTCTCTCTCGCTCTCTCTTCCTCATTCTCTTCTCCCCCTCTCCGTTATGCTCTAGTGTTCTTCGTGGCTTTCATATTGACAAAAACTAGTTTGGTCATAGCTGAGTGCGAATGATGAGAATATGCATCGCTTGAATCGAAAGTTTCTCCTAAATTCCACGGATCCTCATGTCCAAGCAGATTGTGAGTGAATGAATTATTAATTATTTTGTACACAATCCAACAATTGGCACCATGCGTGGCCAAATTTGAAATGCCATACAGGCAGAGATGAAAAGTCTCATCTCTGCGTTCTCATCTCTGATATAGGTTTATTACTTTTAAAAGTAACATTATTGAAAATCAGGCTGGTTTCTCGATCATCTTGCATGAATTTGGCTATGGATGTGATCCAAATTCCATAGAAAAATCAGAGAGAATGAACTGAAAAAGAAAAATGATCTCTCGTAATCATTCTCTTCTCACTGGTCTGACTCGTTCACATACAGAATGGGCAAATTGAAACGGAAATTACCTCTACAAAAGTTGTTTAGTTTGAGAAGAATAACTGATGGTGACCCTGACTTTTAGATTAGAGGTCATTTTCAAAGTTTTCCGGGGCTTAGCTGTTTTTTTATTGAACCTTCTATTTCCCAAGTAAAAAAAATTTATAAAGATTATATATGGATGATACATGGAGATCCTATACTATATGTATAATCCATATATTTTTTTGATAATATAAAATGTCTATATAAACTATATCTGGACTATTGAACGAACATGATGAAATAAATTTGTGGATTTTCTGCGTTCCAGTAATTTTTACCGCGGTGAAAAATGCGGGTATACCATTGAGCCGCTAGTTCCGTGGGCTCTCGAAAGTGAAATAAAATGTTCTGAGGAAAACACAATAGTATTTTGGCTAGAACTGGAGATATGGACATAGATTTTGCTCACTTCGTCAATACAATCGGCGATTAATCGCCAATTTGAGCCCTCACATGGTCAACCGACCGCGCTGGATTTGAGACCATGGGAAAGATCCGACCGGCTTGCCTCCGTCTCGCACATGATTCTTGTTCCCGCAGCTTCATCATTTCAGCACACTTACCTCAGCACAAGTAGGTACCTCAAGTCGTTCCTGCAGCATTGATGCAGTCCGCAGCTGATTAAAGTTCCTCCCGGCGATTGGCAGGCCTATGCTCGCGTGCACTGATGTAAATCGTCTCGGCCGGTAGCGACGGTATCGTCACTCATGCTCACCTCAAAACAAGAAGATAATTCACAAGGTATCGACAATTTTCCTGAAGTATCATTGAGATTTCGACGCATGATTTGTATTTTCAAAATAATGAAAGCCGTAAACACACGATCGCGCGAAAGACTGAATTTGAGGTTGTATGGGAGAGAGATGGCAATTATCATGGATTTTGAGACGCATGCCGATTAATAACAAAATACTCATCTGATGGCAAGTAGTACCCACTTCGGCGCGTAGAGCTGCAAACTATGAGTATTTGTCTATTCCCAATTCCATGCGCTGCGAGACAGAAAATTTTCTTGATATTGACACACGCTTTCCCAACAAAATTCAGCTGACTGCAGAGTGAGGACTGCAATGTTATGGTGGATTCCATCGATGCGCTGATGACCGATACTTGACCTCGGATCCGAATTTCTCGTGAAATTTTAGATTCAGATGTGCATTCATGGTATCGGTCATGAAGACCTATACCGAGGTCATCAGTAGGACAAAAAATTGGTTAATCGAAAAAATTTTTTCACTTGAAATCGATCGATCACCGGATTTCGATCTGAATTTCTATTGTCAAGAATTGTCTAATCGAGATTCATTGAGAGTCACTTCCAATTTAAGATAGAGTAGGTAATTTTTGATCGGGCACTGGAGAATTTCAATTTTAACTTGGCACAATCACATATCGTAAGCTTTCGTCATATTAGTTTTGATTAATCCAGATTCCCATGGTCGAATAATAGTACATTACGCACCTAGGGAGTGAAAGAGGGTTAGTCCCTCTCGGGTGAATATTATCGCTCGAGGCGAAGCCGAGAGTGATAAGAACTCGAGAGGGGATGATCCTCTTCACTTCCTAGATGCGTATTATACTTTTTACTACCAGAGAGAGAAAGTACGTGTGGGTCCCGCTCGGCGGAGCGGGAGAGAATCACGTACCTTTGTCCCCGTGGTAAAAAAGAATTAATTTCATTGTTGTCGAGCCCAATACATATAAGATGAATGCACAACTCAATCAAAGCAGTGAGGTTCATGGAGTTCACCATCATTTGATGTTTGAATTGGTATTTCGTGTGATTTTATTAGTCAAAATCATTTTTTCGGGTGTATCAATCTCTAAGATCTCAGGAGCTCCCATTCAATGATGATTGTATTGAGATCAAGATTGTATGTATATGCCTCACTGTGCGCATTTGGAGTTCGAGTTCAGCGCTCCATCACGTAACTCGCTGGATGAATTCACTGATTGGTTCAGACAGAATCGTGCGGAGTATACTTCACCTAGTTTTCTTTCCGCCATGGTGACGCCTTTGTTTGAAAAAATTACGACTCCGCACCATCTGATCTTCGGTTCTTTCGACGAGTCACAGCTTCTCGAATGAGGAATGTAATTCACGTTGACATTTCCCAATGCAGAATTGGAGTACAGAATTAACTCTTTACTAGAACTCGAAAACGCGCGCGTTGCGCGCATAAGGGCTACTCATCCTCATCAGGATTCATGTCAAAAATATACATTTATCAATTGTTGAGAGAATTCAATCCAGGATCGTTCATATTGAGGCTCATATCAAGGACATGTGTTGGTCATTTGTTGAGAAAATTGATTCAGAATTGAAATCGAAGCTCGAATTCACGCGCGGAGATCAAACCATGTTTCAGAGAATTCAAATCAAAAGAATAAATTTGTCAATGATTGATAAAATTCTATTGATCGAGTAACTCAAAAAACAGATTCCGAGGGCACATGCATCTCCATATTTAGGGAAAAATTCACGCAACCATCTCGGGAATCGTAGCGGACCGAAAAACATCTGACAGAGTATATACTAATGGCATGCAGTCTCCATTGTTGAGAAATTCCTACTCAAAATCTAATTTAAAATTCGCAGTCGCGTGCGGAGATGCAAAGATTTTAAACAAATTTTGTACTAAAGGAATGGAATTTTCTAGATGAAATGATTAAGAGAATTTAATTGAGTAACTTATTAAATGGGCAGATTTTGAAAACGCTTGCATCAATAAAGGACCCCGCACAAAATGCATTGATTTTGGTTCCCGGTAATTTTTGACGAGACCCTACCCATCAGATAGATTGAAAATCAGATAGATTGAAATGTCGTGATCAAAAGTCTAAATGAAGACGGAGAGCAAAAACGTTCCTGTCTCGAGCTATAAAGCTTCAAAATCACGAATTTTGGAGCCTCGAAACAGGTTATGTTTTCATTCAAATGGATGCATACTGCATTTGCGGATCATCAAATGTACATACAATAAGCACTCGTTGTACAGTTGAATCATCGAGTGCCGAATAATTCAATCGAACTTGAAGAATGAAAACGCGTACGAATCACGATTTGGTAATAATGAAATCATTTGCTGTAGCCTTACATGTGAATCATATCCATGTTCTTAGATCACGTATCGTAACTGGGCGATCCTTTCCAAACGCATCTCCCGTTAGATTTTTCGATAATTCCATTAGAACTTCTGACAGTTACTCGTAGAAAATCAAACATCCTGAGCATAAAATCATAATTTCAATCTCGCTCATATAATCTC
>JAPYYZ010002443.1:0-21554 GCA_030522705.1 Eretmocerus eremicus | reverse complement strand
AAAAAAAAAAAAAAAAAAAAAAAAAAAAAAAAAAAAAGAGAGAGAGAGAGAGAGAGAGAGAGAGAGAGAGAGAGAGAGAGAGAGAGAGAGTAATGAGTGTGTGACTCTACTAGTTGGTTGGTTCGAGCGGTCTGCTCGAGGCGCGAGTTGACGTCGACAACGTAGCCTCGCGACGCGGACAAAACACTGACGATGCTTTCGCATCGTCATGGCACGGGAAAGGGGCTCGCGGAAGCGCAGCACCATCCACGTGACATATCGTGCGTGGTCGGGGGTTATCACGTCGCCTGACGCGACTGACCTACTGACAGATATAAAATTGGCCTTGGCCTTGTGTATCATTTGCAGCGGCGAACGTACGAGAATGTGTGCATATGTTTTTCTTCTTTTCTTTTGAGTAAGCGAGAGTGTCAAAGTCCGTAAGTGCTTACATTTCACCTCGCAAACTCTCTCTTGATTATAATCGTTTGATCAGGTATTCTCATTCGTTAATAAGAATAATCTAATAGATCTGAATATTATCAACATAAGTCGACCTGGTATTGACATATGACTAGTGATGAAACAATTTGAATTGTCGTTAAAAAAATCTGAAAAATGCTATATCCTCTCACAATGAGTGTAATTCTCGTTATAATAATGACGTATTGTGTTATGATATCAAAGAAATAAGAGATAAGAAAAATCATGAACATTCTGCAATCACAATCTAATGATGTTTGTAACAATATTTGACAATGATGTTATGGTACTCACTACATATAAAAGCATTCCCCATAAATATTCATTTCTCATGAATATTTCCCTGTAAAGGTTACCATTGTCAATTGGATATTTAGATCGGTAAGTCGGGAATCGACTTTGATGGATGCTCGTATGGGGTGATTTCGCTATGTATCTTGGATAGATGGGTATCACGAGCTCATTTATATTTTTCAGCGTCTGTGCTGACTTATTCCACAGGTTGAATTGAATTTTTAATTCGACCTGTGCACTTCCAAGTCTCATTTATGTACGAGATGGAATTGAAGGATTTTCGGAATGATGGAGAAAATGCTAATTGACAATGAGACGAGAGATGAAGAAGAAATTGCTCCGGGTGTGATTCGAACACACGACCCCAACATTTCACGTATCGGTACTTTAACCACTAAGCTACCGGAGGCCGTTCGCTCGACAGGCCGAGGAAGCATTCTTCCCTCTCTTCTCTCATCATCGGCCGTTCATTCCCCACAGCCTCGTTGTTTTGATATTTAGATCGGTAAGTCGGAAATCGACTTTGATGAATGCTCATATGGAGTGGTTTCTTTATGTATCTTGGATCGATGGTTATCGCAAGCAAATTTATATTTCTCAGCGTCTGTGCTGACTTATTTCACAGGTTGAATTGAATTTTCAATTCAACCTGTGCACCTCCAAGTCTCGTTTATGTACGAGATAGAATTGAAAGATCTTTGAAATGATGAAAAAAATGCTAATTGACAATGAAACGAGAGATGGAGAAAAAACTGCCCCCGGGTAAGATTTGAACACACGACCCCGACATTTCGCGTATCGGTACTTTAACCACTAGGCTACCGGAGGCCATCTGCTCGACAGCCCGAGGAAGCATTTCTCCCTCACTCCTCTCATTATCGGCCGTTCACTCCCCACAGCCTCGTTGTTTTGATATTTAGATCGGTAAGTCGGAGATCGACTTTGATGAATGCTCACATGGAGTGATTTCTCCATGTGAAGCTCGTGATACCCATTTATTCAAGATGCATAAACAATTGTTAACCATAATAATAACAATATTTATAGTACTAATCGTAAGATCATAGCTGATGACTTTGCCATAGTCCTCGCATACACCGTGTGAGATTTCTGTTTCGAAAATGAGCGGTACAGCCGCATTCTATATATACATCGGGGTCTCCTCCGCATACCCAGCTCTATTGTATCCCAGTGAGCTGCTGATGGCTTGACGCCCACGCATAAAACTAATAGTTCGCAGCTGCGGCTACCGGATACTTTCTCGTTCTCAAGCTTTCTTTTCTCTTCACGAGATGAAGATCATTTCGACTCAAATTCTATGTATCGAATCTATCTCGATGTCCTTGGAAAATGATGAAATTCTGAATTCTGACCTGACTCATTCGGTCCGGAAAATTTCTAACTTTCGTCACATGACTCTTCAAACTTTCCGAATTTCCAATTTCTACAGTTCCTCTCATGATATCACTAGAAAGTGCTCGAGTAGACTCTCAATTTGAGCTTTTGATTGTTGGGGTCGGATCAGAATTGACCGAGATATAGTTGGTTGAACTTAACTGTTCTTAATGGCTCTAAGTTGCATTTTTCTGAGACTTTTTTGTTTCTCCTGAAATCGGGAATCCATTCCCGCGTTGGTCGCTACTGTATAACACAGTACACATCTGGAAGAAGGTGTCTACAAAGTTTCATTACGAAATTAGAAGAAATTGGTAGAGTTATAAGTGATTTCGCCCAGATCTTGTCTTGCGGGTGAAAAAGTGACTCCAAATTGAAACGCTTCAGTTTTCGAAATTTTTGGGTTTTCGAACATGGATGTTATTAATTATTGTTGAACACATGATATGATAGACGAAAAAATTATTTGGGATAGTTTAGTATGCATTCCCAACTGACAATTGAAGTTTCGGGTGTATAGTTTTGGTCTTGGCCCGCGGGCATATTATTGTAAATTTTCGCACTTCCCTTCATTGCGCCAGAGTTTTTGTATTGAATTCGGACCTCCTTGAGTCAAAAGATCATCAAGACTATATCAATATGTACCTGTGATGCACATTTCAGGTTGATATCCCGATTCTGCTTCGAGAAAATGAAACCGCCACGGCGCCCGTCGGGGCGCCCGCTATGGTGGCCACCGGGGCCGCCATACATTTTGGTTGGGAATCTCTCCCGCCGTGGCGGCCGCCGTCGAGGAAAATTGCCTGTATGAATAAATGCGCCTCATCAATCGTGCAACTGATGAGGCGTGAGAGGTACCTCATTTGTCTGGATATGCATGAGACTATTCAACAGAAGGCATAGCCGGTTGAGGAAACTCCCCGGGGGAGGTACTTACCGTTGCCGCCAAGTTGGCGCCTCGTCACTCTCTCCAGATGCGGGTCCCTCTGCGATGTTACTACTCGCCGTAAATGCTGCTCCAGGTCCAAATCCGCTCCATCCAAACACGTGCGGGATAGTACGCCTCCCTCGCGCGCCCCGACTTGAAAGCGTCGCGTCCCAGTGCATGCCCGCGCGCGTGCACGCAACGTTTTTGATGCCGTGGCCCGGGTCGGCGCTAACACTTGCACCCATCCTCACGCTCCCGAAGCTCTGCTTCGCGCGAGTGCCCTCATCCGCGCGCAGTTGCAAGCACGGAGCAATTACGCGCGGATGACGGCATCCGCGCGAAAGCCGCGTGAGCGTGGGGATGGGTGCAAGTGTCAGAATCGACCCAGGCCACGGCATCAAGAACGTTGTTGATCAACGAATGAGTACCTCGGTCGCTCAGTATTGCGCCGGGTAGGCCAAAATACTCTATCACTCGATTCAGTGAGCTATGTGCTACCTCTTGCGCTGTAGCTCGTCGCGTGGGTATGAGTATTAATAATTATTACATAGCGAGTTAGATGACATTGCACTGATGATATGTGCTTATGCCCACGCTTCGATGCGTACGGTGGGGAGTGGGAATCGATAGCGATTTTATCGAATGGTCACACAGGCGGTCCCGTAAAATTCATAGGCATACAAGTCTTGACACGAACCAGTTTTTCGACCGCGGAATCATCGCATCGCTCAACCAACGCTTCTACATCTTCGCGCATGTCTTTCCAATAATAAATGCTCGCAAGAGCATCGGCTGTTTTATTAATGTCAAGATGTGACCCACTCACAGATGAGTGAAATTCTCTTATGAGCTTAAATTTATCAATTCCGGACAGTACTTTCGAATTATGTTTGGAGAGTAGCGCTTTCAAAAGCATGCCCTCAGAAATTTTCTAGAACATTTCAACAACTTTTGGCCACATCATTGGCAAAATGATTTGATCATACTGTATGAGACCTATGGTCTCTGATTCTTTCGCTGATATGTGCTTTTTCAAATTCTTAAGAGCTTTTTTAATATCATTTTGAAGTGGCTTTTTGTCCATATCATTCTCAATGAATGTGCAAAATATGCTCAGGTTGCTCACGCGAAACTCATGCACGACGCCAATCGAGTGATTCCCCTTAAGAATGATTTTTGGATTGATATAATCTCTTTCAATCAAAGACTCAACCGTATCTGTTCAAAAATCGCCATCGCATGTGACAAAGAATGGGATATTTTTTCTATATTTGGATGGATAATCGTCGACAGGGAATAATTTTTGCAAAGGTCGCGCAAGCTCATTGTCGCCGAGTGCCTATAGTGGCTTCTCGTGAGGCAGCCGAGCTTGCGAAATCACAAATTTCTCGAGTGCTGACGTGTGCACTTTCGGCCGAAAAGACTGGCTCTTAGAATGCGGTTGGGTTTGAGGATTCCCAGAGGTGTCATTTTCTGCACCCGGGGGTTCCTCAATCACGCTATCGCCAGCCTGTCCATCAGCATTAGACTCATCATTTTTCCCAATCGGTTCGCTGGAATTCTTGCTCAGCGAAGTCCGAGTTGGCAAATGAGCTGTATAACGTCTAGCTGGCATATCAAAATGCAGGTGGATGAATTCCCCACTGTCATTCGAACGGATATGCGCATGCGAAGTTTCGCCTAACTCTGGATGCAAGTGCACACAGACATGTTCTTTGAACAATCGCGAAAATACGAGTATGCACTCGTCGTTGCCGTACTCAGTATCTGACTCAAGAATTTCTCTCGTCGCTTCCGCATTGATGCATTGATTCAAATCGCCGTTAGTTTTCAATCCAGCACGTAATGTGAGTGCATCATAATTCAAGTTATCTGCAATGATCAATGACCAGAATAGGCAGTTTCCGATCGGCAAATTTGATATATTTATGAATCTCTCGAGGATGATTTTACTCTCTGCACACGCCAACTGATACTTGACATCCTGGAATTTTCAGGTATAATCCACGGGAGTTCCATGAGATGGCTGTGGCACAAGATCGGACTAGATATTTTCGTCACAAACTTGCGTATCCATTTCCATGTTAGAATCGGCCAACTCGGGGATCGCGATTCTGTGAGACGCCGTGTCACTATTGTATACCTCCTTCGCTACTCGCCAGCTCATCTAACTCGAATCATCCGTCGGGAGCTCGCGTTGCGGCAAATGAGGCACGATCTCGCTTGTTGCAGGTTCCTACTGCATCGAACGAGACGCGCTCTCACTCCTCGCACGCGCGTGCAGAGGTAGCTGAGAGGAGAGCTCGCTCTCTTGCTCGCTAGAATGCGGCTTATCGCTCTGCGTACCTCGCTGTAGCTTGATCTCTTTGCGTTGCAGTTCGCCCTGCTGCTCGAGCCCATTGCTTCGCAGCCCGCACTGCTTCTCAAGATTCGATTCTCGCGCGCAATCCGGCAGCGCGTCGCATTTTGCTAGAGGCCTGATCTTTGCGAACACTATGGGTCCACTGCTGCCCCGAAGGCTGATCCCATCATTATTGGTCAGAGTGAATTCTAACCAATGGCTCTTATTACGCGCTGGCTAAGTTGGAGCCGAATCCCCTCTATTTCCGAGTCTTTGTCGAGATAGAATTTTCTGGAAATTCTGATTTTCACTTGATGAGTCCGCTGGCTCTTTTGAATTCGACAATTCTGCTTCTGGATTGAAAATCTCCACTGATTCGATTTTGGGTACCTCTTTTTTTCAGTTGGGATTTCCATTTCTATTTTGCTGATCCATGGGCAGCAGATGATCTACAATTCCCATTGTTTCTGATCCTGGATTCTCAACTATCTGAGAAACTGGAATCTCGATTGTTTCTAGTGGAGGATCAGGTACCACTTCAGCCACGCCGTAGGTTTTCTCCAGAATCAAAGGATGTTCCTCGCACAATTTTTCAATTTCTTTAATCCCGTCATTTTCCATAGCAGGAGGTAATCCGTACCTCTCACTTCCAATGGGTTTGTCTGATTTGAACTCTATCTTGCGTTCAAATGCGTGGCCGGCAAGAGCTCGCCCACCTACTAAAAAACTCGACGTGAAGTTTCACGTGAAATCGCCCGTGCAATTACAGTTGCAATCACACGTGTAATTGCAGGTGTAATTGCAGCTGTAATTTCACGTGTATTTACAGCCGTTATTCCGAAAGGCATCATGGAACTTGTCGTAACCTGAAATTGTACGTATAATTCCACGTGTGGCGCACGTGGAATTACAGCTGTTATTACAGTCGCGGTCGCACGTGGAATTCCACATGCCGAAGTTGGAAGTAACGTTGAATGGATATCACGGAACACGAATCACTGAAGAGGTAAAAAATGATTGAATTCGAGGATAACTGAATCCATTGAGAATATCCTATCAATGGCTGAAAAGTGAGTGAGTGGTGTTCTGTGACCTGTTACAATTCTGTACCAATTGAAGTATCCCCATGAATCACATTAGATGAAAATGACGAAGACAGTGATGGATTGTAGTAAATTGTGATATGATTTGGGAATATTTTCATCGAATAGAGTGATAATTTCCAATGTCGCGTCAAGAAACTACAAAAATTAGACTCCAAATGATTTTTAAGACGGACTTGCTCACAAAGCGCAACCTCCATTCAATTATCTTGAATGATATAATATTCAAATATTTCTGCTTGCTCGTGCGGATGGTCAATTAGTGATGGTCACAAGTGATTTGGCTCTACGAGCTATCCTTTATTATCATCATCAATAATTGCGTCAATAATTGCGTCAGCATCAATAATTGCGTCTCTAAAGACAAAGTGAAAATTTCTACGTAACTTAATCGGGAGAGTACTGAGTCGAAAAGAGTTTCTAGATGGAATTTTACTCCTCCTTCACTCCACATATTTTCAGTTCCATGGTTCTTACTATCAGCAAAAAGTAGGTCCCCCCATGGGGGGACATTGCAGCCCGTGGTTCGCTGATATGGTGCTAGAACAGCTAGAAGAGGAGTGTTTGAAAAAGATGGAAAACCATATATTTTTCTACCGGAGATACGTAGACGATTGTTTTCTTATCATACAGGACTCCCATGTTCAAGAAGTTTTAGACACTTTCAATGGGTATGATAAGTTTCTACAGTTCACATCAGAGGAAGAAATAGACCAAAAGCTGAATTCCCTCGATGTAACAATAATCCGTAAAGACAATAGCGCCCCTCCATTTAATTGGCTCAGAAAAGAGACTTTTTCGGGCAGATACATAAATTTTTCGTCTCATCACCCTGTTTCTATGAAAAAAGCAATCGTCTACAATCTAGTCGATGAGGCACTAACATCATCAGATGAAAAATTTCACAATGAAAACTTACAGTTACTTAGAAAATTTTTGATAGAAAATAATTACCCTTCCAAATTCATAGATTCATGCATAAAAAAGCGCAGGATTGTCCTCTCTTATCATCTCACCCACTTTGAAGGGAGAAGAATCCAAAGAAAATTTCGAGCTAATTGGCCCAAGATCGTCATTCCTTTCCTTGATCCTATTTCGAGACATTTGGGAAAACTTTTGAAGAACAATATTTTACCCACTTACAAACTGTCCAACAAGTTGAATGATATCATCAAGCTGGCCAAAGACCAACTTGGAAATTCGGAGAAAAGTGGCGTAGTATATCAGATTGCATGTAAAAATTGCAAAATGTCATACGTGGGTCAAACCTACAGATGCCTCGAACATAGGATCAAAGAACATGCGCGTTATGTAAAAAACAATGACGAGCGTTCAGTTCTGGCTGACCATTGTAAAACCAAAAACCATTAGTTCGACTTTGACAAAAAATCTTGGATACAGAGAGTAGGAAGTTTCGAAGAGAGTTCTCAGAAATGCTTAATATTTATTGGCATAACAACAATATTCATAGGAGATTGGACATTGAGGGCCGAAAATCGGTCTATAAGAAAAACATACTCTAAAACTCTCTTCGAATAAAAACTGCTCTCGGTATACCAAAAAGCCACCCACAAACGCGCGGGACGAGATAGTGAGAGCAAAAAATCCAGCGAGGGTTCATCCCGGGATCGATTAATCTCTCTCTACGGATAACTTAGATCGATGTGGCTATGCTCTCCGCCCTCGCCCATCGAGGCCTACCGCTCAAAAATCACAGCGGTAGCGTATATAACGAAATTCACGTGCGCTTCCGTCTCTAGTATACTGCTCAGTCGTATGTTCATGATCAGCTGTATAGGTCGAGTGTGTATATAATGCATGGTTTGCGAGTTTGACTTGGCATAGTCGTCCGAGCAACTGACACCTGAGCTTGGCGACAACAAGTCTGGCTCGCTCCACAGGCCATATGCGCGTTCTCCTCCAGCAGCTGTAAGCAAACATTCTTGTGATTCTTTCGTATTCTCCTGGCAATTGACAAACTTTGCAGCTTAATCAACACATCTTTCAGATTTTGGCCAGATGTAGTTATGAGTTGACAATTTCCACCTGTGCAATCCTTGACAGTCAACGCAGGACCTTTACAACCTGCATTGAATATATGATGTAATTCTTCTCTTCTGTGAGTAATGCAAAAATTTTAAGAATACTTTGCTGTCATTCCTCTTCCAATTTTAACTTAACAAAAATCTTGTAACACATTTAGCCCTGAAGAGGCCGATTCAAAAATATCGGCAAAACGTTGTAAAAAAGCCCAATAATGGAGGATAGCTCGTAGAGCCCAATCACTTGTGACCATCTCTAATTGATATAATATTAAATTATCTATCATAAAATTATATAAAATCAAATCAGATAATATTGAATTACATATCATATAATAATATTGATGAGGGATCATGCACCTGCAAGATAAAAATGAATCATTGACTCGTCATCAATATAAGATAAATGGAATAAGAGGATGGGTACTCACCTGTCAAGAAAGGAACATATCCACAAAAATTTGGGTGGTCTATTGCACTGCTGCTGAGCTGAGGCTCACCTTGCTTCATCACGTGAAGCTCAAGAACGAGCCAGGCGCAGATAACAAGCAGGAGCCGAGGAGTTGCATGACCATAGGATTCGAGAGCAAGCCGAAGAAGAAATTCGGCGTCAAAGAATAGCTGAAATCCAGGAGGCGGCTCAGCATCGACGACAACAAGAGGCTCAAGATGCGATGATTCACCAACGGGCGGCTGAAGCCGAGGCAAAACGACATTGGCTTCTAGGAATTAATGATGACCTTGATAGAAATCAGCAACAATTGAGAGATATTGAGGTGCTTGACCGAGCAAACCGCATTCAGAAAGATGGTTATGGTCGTGCAATGGCTGTGAATCGTTTTGGTGAGGAAACCAATTTCTAGTACGTAGGAATCGCATCATGAGAATCAAAACTGATGGATTTTTGGAGTTTCTATCCGTGGCGGTCAATGTCATTATCGAAGTGAGCTCTGGAATTCATTATAACTTTGAAAATCCTGAATATGAAAAATCAGCAATCAATTAAGATGGAAAATGAGCACCTAAACAATGAACTTTCTCTCATCAATAACGGAATTAATGTTTCATGGAGTGAATTGATTCCTTCAATATTTTACAGGCCAACCCACCCGTTACGCGAGGAATCGGCGGGAAGTAGCGATGACAGTCCACGAATTATATCATCGACCTGACGGTCTCCACAATGAGAGGCGTTCAACCTGGCGCTATAAAATTATCGATCACAGAGTAAGTATCTTTTTCTTCTCCATTGAAACGTTTGTAAGTTACCTCGTTCAATCAAATCATCGAATTGATCTACAATTTCAGATGCATCTCACTCAGGCGATGACAGTTGATAGTGTGAGGTTCGGTCTCATTAACAAAAAGAGTGGTGAGCCTTTCATTTCTGCTACTGCCTCTATTCTATGGACTCCACAAGAGCTACTTGATTCAGCCTTGGACCCAACACAGGTTGCAAACATTGTGCCTGGACGACCCAGACCTCACGTGATTGACAGAGAAAGATTGCTGCTTCTCCTGAGTAAGAATTCACTATTTCTCACCCCACAAGAAGCTCCTATTATTTCATGATTCATTCCTAATGTTTTTTTTCAGGCTTCTATGATGATTTTGTGTTTGAAGATCAAACATTGGTGACTCAGAGGCAGCGAGAAATGGCACTCCTCAAAGAATGCCAATATCTTTCTCGATATCTCTATGACCTGAGATTTGAAGAATTCAAACGATTACAGGTAAAAAATGACGGAGTTGATTTGAATGCGTGAAAGATTCTCTAATATTTCCATTTATTCTTCATTGACACATTCTACTTTGTAAGAAGCTCGATGTTCACAAGCTTACATTTGGAGTCATTTGTGTTCAATGCTATTGACTTGGCACTGACGTGATTGTCTTTGTTTTGAGTTTTGTAACGATGAAGAATTATTATTCGTTCTGTTTTCCCTGAATACTTAACCTTTAGGTTATGATTCATGTTTCAAAGAATATGCCATCGTCGTCTATGTTATAATCTGCGATCAACGATGAGCAACTATGATAATATTTAATATTATTGAATGGAGGTTGTGTTTTGGGAGCAAGTCCGTGTTAAAAATCATTTGGAGTCTAATTCTTTGTAGTTTTTTGACTTTATATTGGAAATCGTTATTCTATTCGAAGAAAACATCCCCAAATTATATTACAATTCACGACAATCCATCACTGTCTTTGTCATCTTCACCTAATGTGATTCGTGGAGATACTCCAATTGGTACAGAATTGTTAAAGATTACAGAATACCACTTACTCTTTTCTCAGCCATTGATAGGATATTCTGAACGAATTCAGTTATTCTTGAATTTGAATCATTTCCGACCTTTTCAGTGATTCGTGTTTTGTAATATCCATTCAACCTTACTTCCAACTTTGGCACGTGAAATTCCACGTGCGACGGCGAGTGTAATAACAGCTGTAATTCCACGTGCGCCACACGTGGAACTACACGAACAATTTCAGGTTACGAAAAGTTCCATAATGCTACTCGAAATAACAGCCGTAGATACACGTGGAATCTCACGTGGGGGTTTTCAGTAGGGCCTCTAGACCAAATCGCCATGGGTCGATCATGAGGAGCTTCCGTACATGCTCAATCCCTTTTTCGTTCAGCCCGCTCACGTCCACGAGTTCCATGAGTATCGCGACGCGATCAGCAGCCACTTCATCGCGCTTCCACTGCTCGTCTACACCAGACTTCTCGGGGGGCGGCTCGGTTTTTACCGGCTCTTTTTCGAATAGTCTTCTCATATGACATACCGCAATGTCCTCATCATTGCGTTTTCCATCATCACTGCTCCAAGGTATTAATTTTTCAAAGCTCTTCAGCTGGACTCTCGGAATATCAATATGAATCGTTTTTCCAGTGCAATTCATTACTTCAGCGTAACCGTAGCCATTGCGGTTTTCTGCGACAAAATTGCCAAGAAGGGTTCCTTTCGCCAAATTTATGAGTGGATCCCAGCCCATTTTTGCATTGTTCGCAATCTCAAATTTGATGATTTGGCGTACTCTCGGTGGCAGGCAAATTTCTCTTTCCATAAAAAAGGAATTAAGAACCTTTAAAATTCAAGGCAGCGGGCTTTGGGGTTCAGGTTCCCTCCGTATCCTGTCGAAAAATCCTATCCGATCAGCCCATCGCATTCAAGCAAGATGGTGTCGGGGACGACATGGAATTGCCAGCGGATACCATTAATCCTCATACAAATCGTCCCCATGGACCTCAATTTGCCCTTAGCTACGCCATTGATTATTAATCTATCTGAGTTGTCGATTGACTCAAAGTCTTTTACTTTGCTTTCTTCAATGATACACACATCGGCACCGGAATCAATATAAAGTCTGGCTTTCCGATCTACGGCTCCTCGAGCATCAGAATCAGTTACTGGGAGTATTTTCTCCATTTTCAAAAACTTGATCGATGTTACTCTGATATTCGATTGGGGCAGTGATGATGTACTCTCATCAGATTCATTCCCACCTATCGTACTCGTACCTGATTCATTGTCAAATGGTATTCCCAACGATGAATCGAATGATGATTTTTCATCATCGTTGTTGCTGTACATTGAAAATGCTAATGTTATTGCGTCGTCAGTGCGCTCGTCGTCTGAGGATTGCAGCGGGCGGGCAACTAGTTTAAAGACTCATTGAGATTCACATCCGTATGAGTCTGGGGCTGTACCTGTGGTCCCTGTTGCGGCGCGCTTGCGTCATTGAGATGGGAATTGGAGCGACTTGCGGAATTATTCGGGCGATGTTGGGTCTCATTTGCGTCGTGATTTTGCGGAGAGCGCGCGTCTCGATCGTCTCTTTGTCGATTCTGTTGATTTCTTCCATCGCTCCCCCTACCTCTCGGGCTATCGCGATTCCTCCGCATGCTTGGGCGGTTAATGTACACCTCGTGTTTCTTAAAATCATGCTCTAATCGCCGGCATACTTGGGCATCATGGCTTTTTAACCCGTAACACTCACTCTGGGTCAATTTGACCCATACTCTTTTTTGGCGCTCAGTTTAGCCCATTGAACGTTCGAAAATGGTGCCTGTGGCGCCATCCGTCGTTAGTTCGAACATAAAACTTCATTACATATAGTGAATTTCATCACCAACGAGCAATAGAGTCAAAATGATTTCGATGGGTTCTCCTACTCATTGATATCAGTTAATATAAATAAAACTTCATGTTCTGCGTGGTAGAGTAGCCCGGGAAAGTGTCAGTGTGCTGCAAGTAGCCGTGGAAGTTGGTGCGCCGTTGCCGTCGGGTCAGATTGACAGCAGCCGTGGAAGTTGGTGCGCAGTTGCCGTCGGGTCAGATTGACCCAGTGTGAGTGATACGTCACCAAAACGTCATTTGGTGTGTCTCGTAGCTCTTCAATTCTCGTCTTTCAGAACGATATGTCCTCATTCATTTTTTCATCTTTATAATAAAGTTTTGTACCAGAATTGATTTTTCCTTATGATGTATACGCCCCGACCTCGCTTACAAAAGGGTAGATCAGTTTGTTCTCAGGTGAATCTCAAAAAGATGGGGTCAGTAATTGTTGATAATAAATATATTCTTCTCGATGAATATGATTGAAACAACATTTATCTCAAAATGTATCATCTTTGGAGTAAAACCCCGCAAGAATTTTTGGAATCAGTCGGAAATGGCCATTTTGATGAATTGTTGAAGTCAAAGAGTAGATTTTTACGATTTTTTCGAAATTTAAGAAATTCTCACAATAAAATCCAAAATTTGCCAATCAAACCTATTAGATACTCTAGAGAAGAGATCAAACTTGAGGTACGTTAAGGATTTGGGTCGATAGCTCCATTCCCTGGCGAGAAAAACGACATTTTCGCGCCGGGTCAGATTGACCCAGTATGAGTGTTACGTAATTTTTCGGGAAAGTAAGTGTTACGGGTCAACTGGCACACCTTATTACCGTTGGCCTCTTTATAATATTCATTTTCAACATGACCTGCTAGCGAGCAATACGGACAAATAACCTGTGAGTCTAGTACGCGAACGTTTGCTTGCTTCGAGGTGGATGAAGAACGCCGATCCCAATGACGGAATGCGTCAGAGCAGCCTCGTCTGCATCTCGCGCGCGCGATTCAATTTCAATGCTCGTGTACTGCGTTCTCGACGCGGCGATGCATTTGAACCTCCTCAAAATTGTTTTGATCCTCGTTCCGCATAATTCTAATAATTCGTCATTCTTTTTGACGCAGGCTTCCACTTCTGACATGATATCGTCCAATGACTCGACAATTCTGAATAAATCTTCGAACTCTTCCAAAAATCTTTCGACTGACTCATATTTCATGACAGTAGACGCAAATGATGCTTTTGCCGTGCCGCGCAATTTACCTGCTATTTCTATCAGAATCATGCGTTTCGATTCTCGTGTACTACCCAACATTGCCACATATCTCACCGTACCGCAGAATGTCTCCAGGTCATTCGCGTCGCCGTCGAATTCTTCAATACTTTTCAACATTCTATAGAGACTCGGATTCAAAGTTTCTCGAGAAAATGAACCCATTGAGAAATTGCGATGAGGTGACTGCGTTGACTCTAGTCATCTGCGCTGGGCGTTTGCGCTAATAGTATCGGTGCTCGACTACCTGGTCCCATTTATTGCATTTTGAGCTGACGTATAATTCGGAAGAAGTCCGTTGGGACTGAAATGCCCAAAGTTCTGCGGGATTCCGTAACCTGTACGTACGTTCTGCAGAGTATAATGCTCACGTTGGATTTCTCGGGGTTGTTCATTATGCAATGGGGTAACGCAGTCGCGCACCGGTATCTCTTGTTGATTCTGTGGTACTGTGACGGAGAATTTCGAGGTTATGTTACCTCACGAGGTCACAACTCATTTCTGTTCGGCCGGATCGGGATTGGGCCCAAGTCCCCGCGCCCGAAGGGCGGAGCAGCAACTCACGTCCGGGTATGAGCACACCTATAATTAAGGGGGAGAGGTGGATCTATTGGGCAGAGATAGGTCCAGTATGTATTTCCATTGAGCTACGCGCCCATTCATTCAACTCTGTACTTCATTCATATATATTCCCATTCGGTGGCCAGCAGGCCACGTATATATACCGACTCAACACTCTAACTGTCCATCTAATGCGTCTTTCATAACCACCCAATGTCTCTATATACACTTTTTACATCACCTAGCCGACACACGCAAGCACCTCCCATACGTACACACCCTACGAGTTACCTCTGTTAACCCACGCGGCACGACATGGCTGGACGCAGCCTAACACTCTAGAGGCACCCACTCCACACGTACCCTAATCCACGCGAGGCGTCTACTGTACACGCACCCTAAGGCTCCACGTCACGTGACCCCCCCCCCCACCTGCGCGCGTTTCGCTGGCCGACTTCCGCCCGCAACGCTCCTCGTGCTCGGCGCGAAAATGGCCGCCGCCGGCCGACCTCGTGGCCAAGATGGTCTGAATGCGCACGCGGTCACGGAGGCAACGCGAGACACCCTGGCGGGCCGAGCTATGCTCTGCACCGGCCAAGGGCGAGGTGAGGAACCCTGTGTTCCTAGGGGCATGCACCCGAGGAGGCACCACCGCTGAGAGGCGAGGATCACTCTATTCCCGACGTAGCTGCCCGAGCAGCTCTCCTACCTCTACGCGTGGCTTCACAAGGGGCAACGGCGCGACGCGCGTGAGCCAGGGCGATTTGCCCGGGGTCGACTCTCCCGATGAGCGTAGGCGCGTGGGGCACAGCCAAGGCCCCGGGTACGGCACTCCCGAAAACGAACCGAGGCGCACGACTCTCAAGCGCGAGGGAAACGAGGGAGGATAAGAAGCCGGGATCAGAGACAAAAACCGTACTCACCGTTTACTATTTCCTCGGAAGACATCTTTGGCAAGATGCCCAGGCTTGGATCCAAATTCCCACGCTTTCGTTTCGCAACTCATCTAGCGCAACTCTCAATATCGCTACGGTGCGCTCAACAATACTTTTTGTCGTCTCGGGCGACAATCCACAAGTGCCGCTCCGCGGCGTCTCTCGCGGCCAGTCCCCCCCTCGCGCCCACCCAACTCGCGTCCGGGAGGTGCTGCCTTCCACGGCCCTAACGCGCACTACGCTCGGCCTTGCTGCTGATGCTCAGCTGCGGCTGCTCTGCATGCTCTGCCTGCTTGCCCGGCGAGCCTCTCCTCGCCGGCAATTCCTCTCCGCCCGGGTGCCTCAACATAAGAAAAGCTTCGAGCGAGATTAGATTTCCGCTCTAGAACACCCGGGCGGAGGCGAGGAGACGGTCGTGAGTACGGCTGCGACGTCCTCACGTCGCAGTAGTACTTTATCCTCACCCTCAAATTCGAAGGAAGTAAATCTCTTGAGCATATCAGACAATGATGCGTATCCCATTGCCCGGAAAAAGTTCCCTGTAAAAGACTCTTCCTGATTCACCTCCCGTGTAGGTACAGCGCTTTAATATCTGTTGCCATCATGCACTGAGATTCGTTCTTGGGAACCCTGTGGCTGAAAATTTTGTGACGGCCCATTTTGCGATTGAAAATTTTGTGTTTGGAAATTTTGTGATTGGGAAGTCTGTAATTGACCATTCTGCAATTGGTGATTTTGTGGCTCTCGGGCCATCGTTTGAAATGGATTTTGAAAAACTTGTTGATCTACGTCTGAATTTTGGGGTTTGTCCCATGGTGTTCGCTGTGACAAGTTCGACTAGTGAAAATTTTTATGTAGATTCTGGCCTCCGGGGCTTGCAGGACGACTCTGTTCTCGTCTATTAAATTTCCCAAGATCTACATCACGAGAAGTATCACTAATCCCTGGGATGCATTCATCATTGCTATTTGTCTCTTCCGGATCAATTGTAAGAGTTTCCGCAATCTTTGGACTTGGCATATGCTGTAATCTACACGGGATGAAATTACCATCATCGTTTCTCACCTAAACTACGTCCGTCTCCGAGACTATAAGAGCCGGGGCGTTGCTATTTGTACGAATCGGAATCAACCAAACTGGCAATTTGTCAATTATGGGGTCGGTGGTTTGCCATTGTTGAAAGTTTGGGCCCGTGTAATGGGGCCTATTTACGGGCGTGCTCACCCGACTCACGATCACCCTATCTTCATTCTCTTGCAAAGCATTGAACATTCTCGCATTCATCCCACAGGTTTGTGGGAATTCATCCCATCATTCCCGAAAGTGGACCGATTAATTGTCTCATTTGCACTGGGTACGTAGGAATCCCGGTCAAAAATTCCCGGGTCGGCATGATTGTCCTCCGGTAACGTACCAATCGGTTCCAACGACTCACGGAACTTTGATTTGAGAATATTGAAAACTCTCGACATGGTGGTTCAAAGTTTCGGCAGTACCCTAGATATGAATGCGATTACGAGCTCGAAGTTTCCAAGAGAGATACGTGAATCTATGATGAGCTTGTATTTACGCTTGACAGCTGAGAGAGGCCATGACTGCGGAGATCGCCTTCTGCATATCACGCCTCCCAAGATGAGTTGGCTGCTGAGTCAGTTGCAACTCGACGTCCTTGCGCTTGCGCTGGATGATGTGCGTGCGGGCGGGTGGGCAAGATGTTGCACCTCCTCTCGATCGATGTCTCGGCGGGCGGGCGAGATGATAAGTCCTCCTTGCTGGGCTGATGAACGGGCGGGCGGGTGGTCAAAGCGATGTCCGCCTTGGAGTGGCTGCTTGGCTACTCTCTCTCTCTCTCTCCTCTCAATCTCTCGTGACGATCTTTCAAAATGGCGAAAGAGGACCCCGCACCAAATGAATGGGTCAGTGGCCCACGGTCATTTTCAATGAAATTGTATTAGATTAGAGATCTCGATGCACTGATCAATTCTGTCAATGAGCGCGATGAGCGCCTATGCACCATTTTTGAGGTAATTTTCATCGAAAATGCCAAATGTAGAGGTTACGTGAACTTCGTTGATATCCGCTCGCGACGCATCGTCGCAATCAGCAGCACTTGCTGACGCGCAATGCTAAGAACACATCTTTGCACGGATCGTTTTGGGAAATCGGTTCGAGAATAGGGTATAGTCCATTGTTTAGGAGAATACTCGTATTGTTAGAGCTCTGCTTCCATCAATATTAATGAAAAATCTCTCTGAGAATGTTCTGCGGCAGCAGTGATTCTATTGTACGACTGAGTATCGATTTTGTTTGGGTCACAAAGAAACATTATCTGTTTGTCTCTACAAGAATACTAATTTCAGTTCTATGTACCGACTTCTCATCCAATACGGAAGTAAGCTGTAGCTGCTAAAAAGTGACGGCCAGTGTTGCAAAATCTGCTGGATTCGAGTATCAGATTTCCCGAGAAAATCTCGGGATGAGTTCCAAGCGAAAATGATCCAAGAGGTGTCACTCGAGGAATCTCGGAATCGCTGATAACGATAAGAGGGTCAGTTTGCCCTCATTCAGTCACCCATCAGGGTAAGTAATGAGGAAGTGAGCTGCGGAGAGGGTGGGACGGAATGAGTCACTGTAATCAGGAGCCTGAAAATGACGAGGAAAGTCTCATTCAAGTGTGTTCAAGGTGGTTGTGACTGACTCAATGGTCGAGCCGCCCCTGTTTAGCCCCTTGGAGAGGGGGAGGGAAGGTGAGAATTGCTACATTGCGGAGAAGCGGGCTGGGACGAGCAGAGTCACTCCGGCTGGAAGCTCAGAAATGACCCTGAGAATGTATATCAACAAAGCTCACGTAACCTCTACATTTGGGATTTCCGATGAAAATCATCTCAAAAACGGTGCCTAGGCGCTCATCGCGCCCATTGACGAAATGGATCAGCGCATCGAGATCTCTAATCTGGTACAATTTCATAGAAATTGACCGAGGGCCACTGACCCATTCGTTTGGTGCGGGTTTCTTTTTGGAGTGAAATTTTCTAAACTTTCCTAAATACTCGCGGGAAAAAACCCCACCCAGCACCAAAAGAGAGTTGTCACGTGGATTAGGTACCTCCAAAGAGAACACGAGCGGAATAGGAATAATGAGGTTAATGAGAGAGGTGATTAATGAGAGAGAGTAATGAGTGTGTGACTCTACTCTCTAGTCGGTTGGTTCGAGCAGTCTGCTCGAGGCGCGAGGCGACGTCGACGACGTAGCCTCGCGACGCGAGCGAAACGCTGACCATGCACTCGCATCGTCATGGCACGGGGGAGGGGCTCGCAGAAGCGCAGCACCATCCACGTGACACAACTTAGAAGGGTGTTTGGTAAAGATCAAGAGATTGATAGAATTCAAATTCGATAATGGATGCATCTATTCATTTACTATATTCATATATGGATCTCTGATGGAATTACAAAATCTTGGAAAATGATAATGGATATTACAGATATCTCCCGGGAGGCAACAGCATTCACATCCATACTTGAGTCCGGAGGATCCAAATACACGCAACTATTTACATTCCCAGCTATTCGTTCGTTCGTCATTTTCGTCTATTGCGTAAGTTCCTGGTGGAAGAATATGGCGATGGCAAAGGCTGTCCGGAATAAGTATTAGTCAAATCGTTTCATTCGCCATCACAGATTATGTAGCAAGACAACAATAAGTTAAGTACCTCTTCTTGATCAACGTCAAAAAATGATCCATCCTGGATAGTGAATAATTTCTTCTTCTTTGTTTTTTTCATGGATGTCGGAGCTACTTTAGTCCCATCCTCAGCAGATACTCTGGAAAAACGTGATTTGATAATAGTCACATCTAGATGAAGTTCATTTGTTATATATGGAGTTCAGCTGAATGAGATTGTGGCTAATGTTTGGGATAAAGTTATCGCCCGTCCAATGTCATCAGAGATGCTAGCCCCGAATCACTCATAAGAGAGTTTCTCTGGAACTTTTCACTCTTGTATTACTGCATCATATGTCAGGCAGACTAAGCCAATCACGTGTCAGAAAAAATGGGTTCGTTAAGAGTTTGCGCCTATCCCATAGGTATCCTATCAGTCTTCTCCGCAATGAACTCAGGTATCCCGAGAATAAATCACGAGAGTGCTAGTTTTGGTGGTTTTTGAACGAACCAGCGCGGTTTTCTATTCTCACGAGGCTGTGTATGGAAGAACATCGCCTCAAGAATTACGGAAAGAATTAATGCTCATCTAGTAACCTTACACTTCTGAAAAATGTCAGCTGCAAAAGCATGCGTGGGTGTTGAGTACGATTTCAACGGTGGTTCATCAGTGTAAATGGTTCTTCGGAGAATTTTCCTGTCTCATCCGACATTCCCTGTCAATTGGGACGAATAAAAATAATAAGATTTGCGATATGCTCAATATTGCAATAGGATCTGCAAGTTCAAACAAAGATGAATCATTTCCGTTTTCAATCGTGCGCGTGCCGTCATTCAGATGGATTTTACAGAGCCGTAGAATTTACAAGACCATCGCGCTACTGGCTTCCAAAAACGGTATTTTCTAAAGGTGCGCTCCAAATAAGTATGGCACGGACTAGGACTGTCGTGCTCTTTTCTCTCCAGGACATGAGATATGTGAATGCATTATTAGAATTTAGGTCTGTCAAAGGTTATTTGCGGGGGTGGCTTTGCGAATATTTACACCTACCTAGTCATGAGACAGTAGCTTCTAGTCGTGTTGATATTGCAAATTTTCGAAAATTTCCGTCGTATATAGGTCGAATACAAGTTGGAATATCGATTTTATGAGCTCCTGGAACTGAAGTGAAGCGCTCAAAGGTAAGCAGAAGTCAGAGGTGGGAATGGAGGAGGGGGGGGGGGCTCGCTGAGAGACATATAATTCACTGTATTTATTGATAATGATTGGCGAACTTTTGAGAGAGAATGAGCAGTTATTGAGCAATGACTCGCTTCCAGGAATATCTACGTTCGGGCTTTTGAAATTATTGAGGTTAGTGGAACTGCATAGTCCATAAATACAATCACTTAGGGTAATGCTCAGATTGAGCCAGAGAAATCCAAGCTCGAGCGCAAAGTACAGATAAATTATCCAGGAAGTAATCTCGGGTTCAAAGTTATGTTCATCATCTTGCGAAGCTACGAACCCATATTCTGAATCGCCCAAACCTGATGGCCAAGGTAATTATCCGGCAGCCGACAACGATTGCAAGTGTCGACGAAGGAAGAATCTACTCACAGATCATTCCCTCGCTGGCTGCAGAAGAAGAGCACTGCAGAATATATAATTCCAACAATCATCATGTAGAATTGAGCGAATTGGAACGGTGGAGTTGGAGTGCAAATAGACATTCCGAAACATTCATTCTACAGATTTGAGGAGTGTAGATAGTCTCAGTTTATAGTGTTTCTATCGATAGATGTTCTTTGAATAGTCAAATAACGTTCAATTCCCATCAAACAGGGTTTCAAGACATACGAACTAATATTCGAGAGACTATTGGTCTCAATTCTTCATGATCAAATCATCTCTGAAATTTTTTCTGATAGAGAAGTTCAGAATATCCGATTCTTCTGCTCTGGAGAGAGAATGTCTTCCAAAAGTGAGTGGCACTACTTATTTCATACTTTTTCAAGGTCTCATGATCATATTCAATTCCCTCCAAGAGCGTGCGTCGAAAAATAATATTTCCCCGAGAGTTAAAAGTGGAAAAATCTAGAGAAATCCTCATATGCGATCGCGTGTGATATCAATCGATTTATAGAATCGGATTTTGACTGAACATAATCACACCATCGAGCCGTCGCGTCGTGCTCAATTTGATGCTGTTGTGATGTTCACGCAATAATAATATCACAATGGATGAATATTTCGTCACCTCTCACGAAAAAAGCACGTTTTGGTAGCAACCCTATCACATGGGCGAATCTCAGAGTTCGGAACACTTTGTGTAGCTGGCCTATTGAACGCCAGAAAGATAACCGGCGTGAATATTTCACAATTCATGACGATCTCTCATCAATTATGTTTCATTTTCAGTCAGTTACTCGCATTTTGGGAGTTCCAC
>JAPYYZ010002442.1:0-13384 GCA_030522705.1 Eretmocerus eremicus | reverse complement strand
AGACGGGAAATGATTTTTCCTCATTTCCATGAGTCCATGATGTAGGAAAACGACAAAAAAGGCCTATGATAGTAAGCATCTAAATTTTCTAATGATACATCCTATGAGAGTTGGCCTAGGTGAAGCCCGATTCGCACCGGGATGTATCATTTGAACATTGAGGTGTTTACTGATATTCTTAAAGATTTTTTAACTAGTTATCAGGACAATTATCTTGGATGTAACGCAAGAATCGGAATCTGACTATGTCGCATACAGACTACATCAAGACCTACTGCAGGACCGTTTTAGACACAAAAAGAGAACCATATAGGATCTGAGGAGTTTGTTCGGGGAGTGTTTGAAAAAAGTGTAGTAGTTGCGTCTAATTATCACTCAACTGAATTCATGCCAGCCTTCGACGTTCGAATGTCAGAAAAATGAGATGAACCTGGGATAGGAGAGGTTTTTGTACCTTTTTGCGACGGATTTCTGAATCGACGGATGGGCACATCGCATTTCGTAGAATAGAGAGGCATCCGATGACAATGTCGTACACAGAGTATATCAAACACTCATTGTCGAGGAACTCGCACTCGAGCGCTTGCGCTCATCCATGCAAACTGATTGGAGTATCAATTAAGGTACATTCGTCTCCCACAAATGACACAAAATCATCTGTCGGCATGAAACTAATGGGCACGAAAGCTCTCTTACAGCTGCTGGCTGGTGGAGCCGAAGTAATTCGCTAGATTAATTACCTGCGATGTTGTCTCGGAGACTCGCCGGGCCCAGGCTCCGCTTCGCAGGGGAAGAAAGGACGAGAGGAAGGAAGGATCGTGTAGACTTGTGCCCCGCGTAAGTCGCAATATCCTCGCGCCTCGCTTGCAAGCTCCTCTGCAGCTCCTCTCGCTGCTGAGACCGAGGAAGAGAGAGAGTGAGAGAGAGAGAGAGAGAGAGAGAGAGAGAGAGACGCGCCCCGCAGGCACAGACCATTATGCCAGTGGAATATAGGCTGCCCTTCATCGGGATAATTTCGTTGACTCATGTGCCTCGTTAAAGCAAAATGGCTCGACTCGCTTGGCCCGCTCTTCATCATTGCTCCGAGCAGCATTATTCACATCACCTTTGCGACACGAGATCATAGTTTTCCCGGGATCTTCTCTTGGCCCTCTAATTCATTCTTGTATGATCCTGAATACTATCTGTAAAGAGCTTCGCGGACCGAATGGATCTCATCCTATGCCTCTGTTCTTATTTACTCCAGTGAATTAATGAACTTTACCCCCAGATTTTCAGTGGCGCAGGCCGTTTTTGAATATTTGACGTAAAAGCACAAAGTTCTAAGAGTGGCTACGAATCTTAAGGTTATCAAAAATTCGTGCATAATATCGAATAAAAAAAGATTTTTTCTGACCCTAAACTAACGTTAATCGCTATACAGGTGATTTCAGAAATTTTGTCCAACACTCTTCCCCCTTCCTTTCCCCTGTGATGATGAATGTTTTGAATCATCGATAAAATATTTAATGACGGCAATTTGTTTTTTTTATTCGCAATCTATTTTGTGATAGCAAATTATTAAATCTCGAGCGAATTACGATGAAAAAGACCGCGATGAAAAATCGATCGGTCAGAGGGGCAGTGGAGTAATTCCACAGCGGGTTCCTACACGAGTGGAATTTCAGCATGAATGTCCTTTTCGTCACAAAAGGAAGATGTTGAGTGAATAAAAATTTCCATATGGGTCGCCAGAGAAGCACGCCCGACATGATAAAGGGAACGTAGAACCGGAGCATTTCCGTAGTTTCGTCTCTCAAAAGAGTTGCTTACGAGATTTTAAAACACAATCTCTGCTTTTAGCGAAGCTCCGAGTTTAACTTTTTTTTTCGTAGCGCAACATATTTTTTTGAACGGTACGTGACCATGGAACGTCAGCAGTCCATTTGCCGAAGTATAATGAGAATTCAAAATTAAGACTTGGATATCTTTCTGATTTGATTAAGGACATTTCAAAGCTCTACTTTACCGACATTCATGATAATTATTTTAAAATAAGGCTACACAACATTTCGGAAGTGTAGCTCCAAACGGTTATGCGTATTGGTAAAATGCACCACTGAGTAAAATTTTGGAGTGATCTGTGGAAAGCGCTTGGAGGAATCTCAATTATGGTGCAAGTATACTCGAATTGCACTAGAATCGGGATTACTCGAAGAACTCCGGGAATCCGCAAATCGCTCCAAAATTTTACTCAGTGATGCATTTCACCCATGCGCATAGCCGTCTCGACTTTCATTGATATTTGAATGCATCCCTTGACATTTGTGAAAGTCTGTGGATACGTCTCTTATTCTCTCCCCCACGACAAATCTTCATTGAAATTCTACTCTTCGCCCATCTTCAGATGTTTGCAGTCACCTTCATAAATGGTCAAATTAAGCAATTCACACGCTCTACGTAAATGTAGATTTCTACAGACTACCAATATTCTTTCTCGATTGCAATGACGAATTTAGGTTCAGAGTTGAGTCACGTGTTTCTTGGTCAAAACAGACGGAATAAGCATACCAAATCACTTGTGAGTTCCATTCTATCCATGGTAGTTGCCCTCAATTTGAACGCCTCCACCCCCCCCCCCTCCCCCACGAAAGACTTCGGACTCCGAACTTCGGACACCACGTACGTTTTTGTGTTTCTTTGGTTGTGATATAACGAATTCTGCAATTCAGATCGATCCACGAAGATCTATGCGTTTGTTCGAACGGAACTATCGGCTCCTGTAAAACCTCTTCTTTTTCTCAACCGAATCCTGAACAGAATTGTGGCAAAGATGATTGGCTCGATCGATTTCAACGCTTCATTCTTTTTGAATCTGCCCCAAAAGTGCTTTTTTATAGTCACTTTCGGCTCCACGTGCATGCTACGCCAACGAGTCAGTTGTACCTAATTTGTCCTCTACCCCTTCCACTTATGAATAGAGAAACTTGCAGGTTGCCTCGAGTGTATTTGTTAAATTCATGTCGAGATGCGTATAGCTCCTGCTACAGCCCACAATATTCAACAATTTATCATCTCAAATCAATTCAGGTTTTGCCTGCAAGAGCTGATGGCTAATTGAGTCATTTAAATCTAGGGTAGAGAAGCAGTACGAAAAAAGGATATTGTCCTTGTATTTTCATAAGTTTTCTGATGAATAAAAAGTAGATATGGCTTCAATTTAGAAGTGAGTTCAATCCACTCGAATGAACGCATTCATGAAAGATCGAGAAGGGAGTATGTTGATGGTAATCTAATCGCTCTTTATTGAATGAAAAAGCACTTCAATCACAAAGCTTCCAAATGCGGTATAGATCAAGTTTCTTATGGATTGCATTCGGATCAGATTTCTTCGAGTTCGCTGTAGTTCGAGGTCGAGTGGATTCTACTTTTCAATAAATTCTATAAAACATAGTCATTCATGTGATGTTGATCACACTCTGACCTCAGAAAGACTGCTGTATAATCCTAGATGGGACAGATTGGGTACAGCCGCTCTCGATCGTGGGAGATGATCATTTCTTCGACGTAGACCTGCCAAGATTCGGCTCCATTTTGTTGAAGTTTAGTTTGACTCAGCTCATTTTTCAAGGTTCGTGGTAGTTGCATGGAAAATTATTCAGTCAGGTCTACTTTAAGAGAAAAACAGATGGGATGTGGGGGGGGGGGGAGGGGGGGGGGGATTAGGTCTATTAACTTCAAATGACAGCGGTTTCGAACAGGAAGTTTCTGAGGAAGTGAAGCAGGCTCACGATCCGATGAGTAAGTGCGAACGGCGTATAGAGCTGCAGGGCTCAATGAGCTTTCCACTGCAAGTCTCACGAGCAGCGCTCGATCTCACCACTGGCGGCGCAGTAGAAACGCTGAATACGAGATTAGGTGGCTCTCTAATGGGAGCGGTGTCTACTCGGTATAGAGTCCGGGCACGCGAGGAAACGGCCGAGCTAGGAGTAAATAGACGTTGAAACGTCGATACGCGCCACTGCCTTGAGCGATCTGCCACTTCAGCGCCCAGCTTCTGCTCTTCACTCGAAGCTTGTTTGAGTTTCTGATATGTCTTCGCGAATACAGCTCAACAAAATTCGATTAATTCCCGCTGAGACTTGGGAAGATCAGAGCGGATCGAGCTGAGCTTATTCGAGTCTACGGCCCCGATTGCGGCGTGCGTATGATTCTGTAGCTCTGAAACTGACATTTCGCCAAGTCAGAGTCTGATGAAATGAAAGTACGACAGGAATTCAGAAAGTTCATTGATCAGGGTGCACCTAAGCGTCCCGAGGTAATACGATGTGGCATCTCACTCCTCTCGAGGGTTGTTTTGAAATTCTAGCTCAGCACGAATTCAGAACTTTAAACATTGATAATGGTCAACTCTAAGTAATATCTCTCATTTTATATATCGTTCTCATTCAAATTATCGGGATAGGTATGAACTTGCAGGAGGAAAATTAGGATCTCGCAGATCAACTTTATCAATCTCAAGAGCATCAAAACGAGGTGTTTTGATTGACATGCATTTTCGTGTCACAGTTCGTGAGTGATAATGCAGTGTACAGAATCGGAAGTCCTGCTTTGATTAACGTAATCAGTCGATACAGAATTCGTCAGCTTTATTGAACAAAATACAAGAGCCTATTGATAATTTTGTTGAGAAGCACAAGTAGAGAGAAAGGGATCCTCTGAAACTTGTTGAATGTCAATCGCTTATCCTGTATGTCCATCGGACATTCCTTGAATGTCTATCGGGTTTGTTGTGTGAGATTTTCTGGGGAAATCGTGCAACCATTGCAAAATTACTTTTCCAAATAGTATCAAGGAGAGCGCTTCTTCTTCCTCAACAAACTTCGAATCACTTTTTCAACCCCTTGGAGATCCAATTGACTCGAGTTCTTTCTCATCATGAAGAAAAATGGATTCCACACTCATCATGATTCGCACAAAGTCTTTGTAGTTTGCTCGAGATTTATACATTTCATTCAAGAGTTCAGCCAGAAAACCTTGCACCGAGTCAGAATATCTCTCGCTCATTTGTACCTGTGGTCCACTTCCTCACGATCTCTCCACGTTTACCCTCGGGTGCGCCGGTATCCAAGTAATCCGTCTTGCCACGCTCATGATTTTCTTTTTGAAGCCACGCTGCAACTCTTGAGCCCGACGCGAGCGAGGCTTTTGCCCGTCGTACGTGAGCTGCAACCAACTTTTCTTACGACAACGATGTCGTCACCGCGCAGAAAAGAGAAACACGACGAGCCGCGCCTGATTAGAGGCTGTTTGCACTTCCCTCCGAGGGCTTTGAGGACGCGCTATTTACCGAGCAAAGTGCGCGCCGCTCTGCCCCCGAAAGCAATGGAAAAAAGTGCGTGCGCGCGTGTGAATTATTTCGTCGCATTTCTCTCTTATCCTTGCTCACGTTCGGCTGAACTCGAGAATGTACGTCGCGGGATTTGGTCGTTAGTCCTTTTAGACTGCGCATCAAGACAGATTTAGTCATTCCAGCGTTACAAACTGGATATTTCTGTACCATGGCGTATACTTCGAATAACCTGAAGAAATGATTGATTGTGATTGTCGATTTTGATTACAGAAAAAGATCAAACCGAAGAACTACAAATTCTGGTTGTTTTTTATTTTTACGTTTTCCTTGACGAGTCCAATAAGGAATTCACTTTTGCGCTATTGTATACTGTGTATCATTTTGAGAATCATTGAATTTTTTCAGAATTTCTGGCCATCTGGATGTGAACTTATTGGTCATCACAATTCTCAAATTAACATGGAAAAAATAGGAATTCGGTTTTTTTCCTTAAATATCTAAAGAATCGAAAAGAAATGGAATCTAGAAGAGCGCAGGCTCGTTTAACTTTGTCAGACAAACGTTTCTGAAAATATCCATGGAATTTGACAAACTTTTGTGGGAAATGTTTGAATCTGCTCAAGTTGAGATTTCCGAGAAAATGATACGAGTACATAGTAGATTCCGTTGAAACTGTATGATGGGTTTTCTAGGGCTGGTAATAATCGAAAATGGAAAGATATTCCTAGACCAGCATTTCTTAACATGTGAATTTATTGAAATAAAAAGTTCATCTCCTCTAGGCTTCAGACGATCATAAGTGGCCAAAAAGTCTACATCGTGGTGAAAAAACTGGTCCTAGAAATGATCGTCGCTCTCCTCTTATCGAATACATTTTGGCAAAAGATGCTCAACACAATTTTTCCATCATGAAAAAGTGTCCTGTATTCGGAATTGGCGAACCTTTTCATGGCCAAATTCATGAGGAAGAAATTTTGGTGGACATCATCATCAGATGCTATTCTATAGCGATGGAGTAATGATAAAGACATCATTTCTCACTTCTTTTGGCCATTATGCGCTGATATTTTAGTTTCTTATAATCAACTGGAACCAAAGGGAGTTGAATTTTTCTAATCAAAAGTGACGTGTGATTTATTTCCCGATCGATTACACCACAGGAAAATTCTGGGCCATGAATATTTTTCCATTTTTGATGATTGGTAGGCCCGGACAGCCTATTGTGCAATTTTAACGAAATCAACCCTATAAGGAACAGCTTGAGAGATATACTTGGGAAATTTCATCCAGGTTGATCCATCGATTCAGGGAATAAAGTGAGTCGGAATCTACCTCTGAGGCATCCAACTATGTATTTTTTTTGTCTTGCCGGATTTCCGTAAACAGTTTGACTTTTCAAACTGTTATACGTGATTCTGTCGCCGATTCAGAAGAAACTTTGTTTCTTGGTTTCATTAACAGCCTACAAATATGTGATCTACATTCACTAGTTCATGAATTGAAAAATCTCGATCTCAGATATCGTTATACGCAAGTCTTTTATCCAAGCAGGCTCGCGCTTGTATTCGAAACGAAACTGAAATTGTATAGGTGCAAATCCTCGCAAGCTTTGAGATGAAAAAGCTTTAGAGTAGATAGGGGAATGGCAAAAGGAGAATGAATCGTCCAAGAGGAGGGAAGAACAAAAGCGCAAGGAACAGAGGAAGTTGGCAATATCTCGGCCAATGCTGAAGAACAGAGAGCGTCACTATCTTTTCGTTTGTGCGAGCGATACTGTAGGCAATTTTAGAGCCTCTTTCCCCTCTTCCCGTCCTCACACTTCTCGCTCCACTTATATCGATTGAAGGAAGAGAGGTAGAGGGATGAAGAGATAGGAAAATGGTGGGAGCGCCAGTTAGGTGAGCGTAAAGCTCCGGCACGCTTAGATGGTCAAAGAGCCGATATACACTTGCATATACGGATGGGTATACCCGCCCACGCCCGTGCGGAGGTATTTCTCCTTCTCGTTGGTCTTTCGTATCTCGCGATGGAATCACTCTAGCGCAAGAAATTGAGTTAATGCAGTTTTGTTTGCCAAGCTCAACTCTTCCCCTTGGGCGATGCCCAAACTCCGCAGTGGGAGAAAAGAAATCTTAAATGCACATCAGCATATTGCCAGAAAAAATTAACAATCGCGATAATTATAATGTATTACGGTACAGACTACAATAAACTTCTTTTTATCTTTCCGCCTATGATTTGGATTCTACCTTCGGCACAATCCCAGGTTCTAAAGTTTGTAGGGAGTTTGAGTTCAGCCGGAAGAATATTTTTGCAAAAGACTGTTCTGACCATTTCTTTGGACTGAGGTATTATTGGCCTTCCTCGAACTTCATAATTTCTCTTCCCCTCATAACGAGCCATTCAAAAAGTGGCGCGTGTAAAAAATAATAATGCTTAGAGTAGTGTTGAACTTACTTGCACTTAATGCATGATCGAGACTTGCTCATTTACGCTGCATCTGCAACAGAAAATGATGACATATCATTATAACTTGTCTTCACTGCTTATATCGATTTCATTGTTCGATCCATTAAATTTCAATGAAAATTGGAGTATCTTCGAACTGTATTAGAATCATTATTCTTCGTTGTGAAGAATTTGGAGTAGGAGTAGCTGATCTGTACCAGAAAAAGACTCTTTCCTCCACGAGTGAGTAAGTGATGCAAGCAGACATGAGGGATGAATTGACAGAGTTAATCTAATTTACCAGACTAGAAATTAGAAATTTACCCCGTCCCCCCTCCCCCACTTGAATGCAGTTGAGTTACTACACTTAGATGACTCTAGACTGAAACAGATCATGAAATATTTTTGCAATTTTGCTAGAGAGAGTTTTTTTACAAGAGAGAGTAATTTTGTAAAGGCGCTCTCGATTGACAGGGAGTTTCCAACTACATTGGACTACACTGACTCAAAAATAATTTTTGCTCGAAAGACCATGTTCAAAGGTCAAGAAATATATTCCTACGATATCCAGTGGAAAACTTGATTTTGCCCACAATGGTCTATATTCCGATCTGGTTTGGAGCCGTCCATTTAGAATTCTCCATTCAATCGCATGATACTTGATATTTGAAAAAATTCTGCTGATAACGTCTTAGCTATGATGAAATACTCCGGAAATTCAATATCCGTCTGTGAACCCTGCATTGATGGGGATGGGAATTAGTGAAGAGTTACTGACACAATTTCACAACTATGGAAACAGCCAAAGGGGGGGGGGGAGACTCGCGCAACGTTTTCGCAATGGAACTTTTTCCATCCATAATGGTCGTGAATTGCGCACCTCCGCACATCTGCTGCGAGCAATATCTCACTCTAGAGAATCGCTAGATGGCTGACAAATGATGGAAGCAGGATGAACGTTGAAGAGGAGCTCGCTTGTCGCCCCTTTTTTTCACGCACACTTGGGAACTTTTGCGTTGCAAGAATAAATCTGTTATTGACAGCATCTTGACGTATCTCAATCTACATTCAGGCTAGGATTGACATAGTCTAGCAAATATTCGAATCTTCCTGAACGGCAATTATATTTCAACGAGTCATTCTATCCACTATGTGTTGCCATCTTTGATACATATTTGATACGTATTCCGGTGATGAATGCCTTCGAATACCATTTGTACGTGAATATATAGTCTAATATACCAAAAACAAGGCTTGCTGACACAATATAGTCCATATTCAGAAAGAGAGCCTCAACATTTTCTTGATGTGTCTCTTAGAACGCTCTATTCGAAGAGGATGAATCTTATCACTATTCGGAAGATTTACAGTGATCAAACGATCTACATCTTACTTTTGATGTTCTCGAATAAACAATTATCTCGATTAAACTAAATTTGTAGATAACATTCTTTGATAAACATGTATGTAATTTTACATATTGTCACTGTGGGATTTGAGAAAAGAACGACGCTTGAGAGCGGTAGCTTATGAATTTTCAATTTGTTGATTAGCTCTCTTCTTTGTACAACACATTTGGGATACTGCCACAGAACGTACTTAATATCCTGAATTTCATATCAGCATTCGCAAACTTGATCAGCAATGTATCCCTTAAGAGCAAGTTTGATCATTCTATGGACTGTTGTGAGGATTTTTCAAGGAAGATTAATTTTATGATACCAGAGTTTGACATTTCGATTTTGATAATTTTCAAAATAATACTTCCCTTTTTACGAAGACAGCAACTCAAGATAATTTGTCTGATAGTATCACCAACTTAGAAAGATTATGGAAGATTTATTCGAAGCAATTTTAACGTGAAACCAGACCAAAGTATTCGTGGAAAAATTTTTCTTGATTTCTCGAAGCTCTTTTACAGTGAGGCGACGTCAACAACATCTAATTTTCACCCTTGTGCATCAAATTATCACTGAAGATATGAAGAATGCAAATGAGAAAAGCTGGATTGCTTTTAGATGATTGATTTTTTTTCGATGTCAAGAGGAATTTTATTTTCCAGAATGGATCAAAGTAGCTCAGTCGGCCGAAGTAGCCACGGTCTGCTGTGACCAATAAGAAAGCAGTTTTCGGCTCGTACTCATAATTAGTCAATAAGTAAGCCCCTTTTGTCAATATCAAATGATTCGGCCCCAGTAATATTCAAAGTCTGGAGAGTGCCGTCAACAAGAAGTCGCATCACCTTTGATTGATGAATTTGGCTGTGGACGTTGGGACAAAGCGCCACCTTGCGTTAGAGGTAGTCAGTATTTCATCTCTATTAGGATCTTCTCATTAAAACCTTTTGATACAAACTCGCAAGTGTCTGAGGCCCGGAAGTACACAGGTCGAGCTTAAGTGATCCAACTCGATGAATGCACAAAGACCAGCCGAATTCGGTGATATACATTATTAGCTTGCAAAGAAGATTCGCATATTTGATTAGATTCGAACATCATATTATAATGTGATGATTCATAATGAGTGCAAGTGCACAGGTGAACCAAGTCACGAACTTGGTGAAAAATTAGATCTCATATATATAATGTTAGAGAATCTCGCTACGCCTGACTCGTAAATTATCTTCCGGATCAAAAGGAGTATCTACAATGCTGATGTAAAACTTCATTTGATCATTCACCAGTAATTGAATCTTGGAAAATCCAATTACATAATATAGTATATGTATTAGGCACCGCTGCGCGTATAGGCGATTCTGGCACGAGGGTTTGCTCGGGCTACAAGGCCTTCGCGCTAAAAGCATCCTTGCGAGCTAGGCGCGTATCCTATTTTCCCATGTCAGGGCGCGGAAAGTTCATATCTTCCGATCCGGAGCGACCTGAAATTTGGTGTTTTGACGCACTAGGCGCAAGAAGTTTAGAACGACCATGTGCTATTCAGCATAGACTGCACCTCATTGACATACTTATGAAGATTTCTGCTTGCGTTTCTATTCAGTGTGATTCACGAAAGATGATGAAAATCTTTCGGCCCAGCCAATTTGACCCAATTGAAAGTACATAGGGTCTGATTTGAATATGCTCCTCCTTGATACAATTCAGTTAGATTTGAAATTGGAGACTGATGTAAATGAAAATGAGGGAAAGATGATTGGCACAGATTCTTCAGAGCAAACGTGAGAATCAAATTCACCAGATAGTACAAGTTTTTCATCAATGTACCGACTGACGACTGGGAATCTCTTTCTCTCGAAGCAGATACGTAGCAGAACTCAGTGTTTGGTCAGCCGCAGGCAATAAAAAGACTGCGACAAGAGTTTGGAATTCGATTGGAACATGGAATTCCAATTTGCCATTCGCTAGGTCGTATAAAGGTCGTTGTGGTTTCTGAGAAATAGACGACTACGCATGTACGTTAGAAATAAGTGGGGAAGATATTTTTATCGGAAGTTTCAACTAGGATGTGACTTTCGATAATGAGTAGAAATGAGCCGATTCATCACAAAATAGATTGAGGAATAAAACCTGTAATATTATTCAGCCGACTGTCACATTTGGAATATCTCGCTAATATCAGCGTCAGCAACCGGAAATGGAAGGTCTATCCCAGTGTAGCTAATACCAGACTTATTTTGCAACAAAGAGGCGCGTAGGAGTCAATGCAAAAATCAGAATAAAAACACGCTTGCTTTCGTTTGCGCGCAGCTATTGCCATGTGACATTAGCTACTAAGGGTTTTCAACCTATTTTCCCTCACCAATATCAACGCCACACAATGGAACATGCCGGGTTGTTCGACTTGTGTCCTAATTCTGACGCCTCCGAGTTTTCGATCACTTACGAGACAGGGTTTCTCGAGGGGCTTAAATCGTAAGATTCTCAAGTATTCACGTGTCCGAGATTTGTGAAAATTCAATTTACTTCCGGCACGTCCCTCAATGGAAAGCTTTCGCGTTCCCAGCAAACCTGAACTTGGCCAATCATCTCGAATTCCCGGTGTCAATACTCTGCATCGCTGCCAAAGAAAGGGAGGAAGTTGGGGAGGGACAGGAAAAGCCGAGGAGAGCAGGAGTAGTTCCTCTTCACGGGCTCGCAATTGCCGGAACTGGCCCGGTACAAAAGAACTCACTCGTAATCTGTCCTACTTTTCCTTATGATTCAATTGTTTCGCTAATGAAACTTGAAGTGTGCAAAGGGAGCCCTATATAGTTCGAAGGCTCCATTATTTTACATGACCTGGCTGGGAATCGGTTCAAGCCTTGAAAGCCCCTCGTCACCCAGTCCGGTGCTTAATCTCTTGGAGTAATTAATTTTATCCATCTTTCAAGGTATTTATCCTCAAATTAGTCCTGAAGAGTTCAAGAGAAAACCCACGGCGGCGGAAACGACTCGTTTCAGCACAACTTCCTCGAAATGAATGAAAAGAATTTTGTTAGCGTGACATAGTTAGATCGACTTCACCTAGCTGAATTCATTTTATCAATATTATATCTTCTTTCATAACTTTCAATCTATCTTCGTTATCATACAGAAAATATAGGGCTATTTCAGACATATACTATTTGATCTTAAGATTGTCTCAGATCATTGGTGCCTTGAAGTGATTCAGGACGGAGTGACTCTACTAGGAAAGTGAGTGCTTTTGTCGTTTTAAGATTTCAAAGATAGTTGCATAGGCCAATTGTATCCGTGTTTCAGGGTTTGTAAGAAGTATTTCCACGAACGAGACTTGGTCAGAAATTGTATGTGTGCTTTCGATAAAACTATATAGAATATCTATCTCTTCACTCTCTTGATTGATTAGTCGGTTCATCACTGTTGATTGAATGAAACTTTGCTCGATGTATATCAGACTAGATTTCATCAATGAGTGCCGGAAAATGTGAGAATTTGATTATAATCGCTCAGGTAAAGAATGTGGGAAATAATTCATGAATGATGTGAGAGGCCAAGTTCTTTGTTCAATTTCATATTTTGTTCAAGCCAGTAATCGTAAAACTTGAACTGAACTATGGCATATTTTGCTAATTCGTCCTGTGAAGTTTACTTAAACCAATTACATAAATATTGGTCAATGAATCAAGAAGACATCCATCGTGAAGAATTGTCATCCAACTTCATTAAATCTGTCCTTAACAGAATGTGTACGTTACAGCGCAGACTGCTAGTGCGTCAAAGCAGCGGAGTATCTAATACTGCTCTGGCCGGACTTTACTGCCAAACAACAAGTTGTAACATCTGGGTCCAGTTCTCGAGGGATTTTGATCTAACACGCTCTCTTGGCGGCTCGTGTTCGACGATATGACGCACTAATTAAACCCCCAATGGACAATACCTGGGCTTCGGGGGGTGTATTGAGGTATGATGTTGTTAAAATATATTGAATTCTCTTGAATTATATTCAGATCGTAGATTCTCACAAACTTGATGAGATGAGGGGAGAGAATCGTAAGAGTATCGTTTCGTATAGAACTGTGACGTAATGCCTTCGATTAAACTACCGAAATCGCATTCGACAAAATGATATCCCTGACGTACTAGCGAGGTGTTGTCGAATGAGATATCTTTCATTTCATTTAATGACTAACAAAGATACCGACGACTC
>JAPYYZ010002441.1:0-14187 GCA_030522705.1 Eretmocerus eremicus | reverse complement strand
AATTTCTTTCAACCTGGAAAAAGCGATACTCTTGGACTTGGTCTCATTCAAGACCAAGCCATTTTCGGAAGCCCATTCAGTCACCGCAGTTAGATCCAATTGTAGTTTTACATAGTCATCATTTGAGATTATTTCCTTATATAATTTTATATCATCAGCAAAAATTGATATTTTGGAATATTTAACAACTGGAGTTATGTCGTTCACATAAATCAAAAACAAAAGTGGGCCCAAGTGTGATCCTTGCGGAACTCCTGAAGGAGTTTTTTTAGGGGTTGATTCATACCCTTTTATACGAACTATCTGATACCTATTTTTTTAATATGATTCAATCCAATTCAATAACTTGCCCTCAATGCCAGAATTTGCTAATTTCAAGAGAAGTCTGTCATGATTAACACTATCAAATGCTTTTGAAAAATCTAAGTAGATGGGATCCGTTTGGGTATTCCTATGAAAATTCTCATATATGGCTTCTATGAGCAAAAGAAGGTTTGATTCTGTGGACTTATTTCTTACAAACCCGTGTTGCTCGGATACAATTTTGGAGGAAAGGACATCAGTCAATTTTTGAGTGACTAGAAAGTCAAGAATTTTAGGAATTGCCGAGGTAATACAGACTGGTCTATAGTTCACCATGTCATGTTTGTTACCATTTTTCAAAATAGGTGAGACATACGAAACCTTCCATTTAGTTGGGACTACGGCAAGATTTGAGGAGGCATTAAACAATCTCAATGAGGGAGTCTTGAGGTTTTCCATACAATTTTTTAGAAAAGAAACAGGAATATGATCTGGTCTCATCGACCCAGAATTATTCAAACACCTTATAGCTGAAAATAAATCATCTTCACAAATTTGAATGGAATCAATTAACACTTCAGAGTTTATGGTAATCCCGAACGTATATGGTAATCCCGAAAGAAGTTTTGGTCGAGAATATAACGGAGACAACGTTTCTCGGAGCAATGGCGGGGATTCATATCGATCGAACCAGGCCAGAAATAACCATCAAGTGCGCTTTAACGATCGCGAAGAATATTTTGCGCGCGATGAAAGACGAGATTCAATTACTATAAACGGAGAATTAATTCCTTCAAACTTCCAGGCTGCTCGACACCAACAAGAGGAGTCGAGCAAAGCCAATCAGTAAAATCGGAGAAATACCGCAAGGACACGTGAAGATCCTTCTGGCAGAATCAAGTCAGAGACGTCATCCTATTGTAGAGTTGTCAAGGGTTTTTATTGAGCAAGGCGTGGGTCGATTTTATGCTGACACAGGTGGGGACGTAACACCCTTGAAAGCAAGTCGACTGGGACCAGATACATTTGTAGATGAGAATCATATCATTTTGATCACTGGCGTCCCAGCCCATGAATGCTATACGTTAAGCAGAGTCTCCACGAGCCTTAGTGGGCTTGATTGTGAGGTTCATATAATTTCAGATGATGTCGCGATTCACACAGACGGACTATTAGGCTGGAGAGAGTTTGAGGAACACGGCGGTTCCATTGACGCAAGAGCGAAATGTCTCAGATTTGCTGAACTGCAACTTCCATTCATTGATGAGGAAAGATTCATCATACCCCCGCGGACGAAGCAGGAGATATATGCACGAGTGAAAAATGAAGAAAAAATAGGATTCGTCTCACTCCAGGATTTGGGCCTTGAGATTTTATTCGGGAACTTAGTAGCATGTAATAGAGATAGGGAAGTTCATGTAATTTGTATCAATACAACTGACGGAGGAATCGAATTAGAACCTCGAGAAATCGAACTAAAACCGTGTGAGACAGTGATGAGTAAAGATATTTTTGATTCACATGAAAAAGAAAAATTCAGAAACTGAGGTGAAAGGGAGAGATAATGTCCTCAGGTTCACGACAGAGGGGCTCACAGATAGACCAACAAAAATTTTTGAGGGACTCGATCCCAAACCTTTGGAGCATTTGAACGAAGAAGAAATACAACACGTGAAAGATTTATCGAAAGGACGGCCACAAGTTTTTGGATTACCGGGAGAAAACTTGAGAGCAACTCATCTGGTGACTCATAAAATTAAACCAACGTCAAACGTACCCATTTAAGTCAAGCGCTATCGACATCCGCCCGGAATCGAAACTCAAATGCAGAAAAGAATAGACGAACTTTTGAAGGCAGACATCATTGAGCCTCCGGAATCCCCATATTCGAGCCCAATGTGGATTGTAAGAAAGGAACAAGACGCGAAGAGAATGGAAGATGGCATCTAGTGACTGATTCTTGTCAATAGAATGAGATAACAATGAGAAATAGTTACCCTTTGCCCATTACGACCGATATCATCGACAGTATATCAAATGCTCGATATATAACCGCGATCGCATTGAAGCCAGGGTTCTACCAGATCCCTACACACCCTGCTGACGCAGCAAAATGTCCCTTGAAGGTCCTTCTGGGCATTACCAATACAAAAGACTCGAGATGGGGTTAGAAAACGCCCCTAGTACCTTTCAGAGGTTATGGACCTTGTGTTAGCTTGGCTCCAAGGGTTTGAACTCTATGTGTACTTAGATGATATTGTGTTCTTCGCAAAGGACCTTGAGGAACACGGCATTCGATTTCGAAGACTTATGGAGCGCCTAGATGATGCAGAACTTACGGTCGAGCCAGCAAAGTATCGGACTTTGCAGACAGAAGCCGGATTTTTGGGTCATATCGCGGGCGATGGAAGAATTCGGATGGACCCTAAGGGAATAGAGGCATTTCGAAACTACTCCGTACCGACCACAACTAGAAAAATCAAGCAATTCTCAGGACTCGCGTCTTATTACCGTCGTCTTGTCAGGGGCTTCGCAGAAATCGCATACCCATTGAGTCAATTGCTGAGATCAAACGCGAAATTTCACTCGAGTATTGAGCAACGAGAGGCATTCGAAAAGTTGAGGGATACATTGTGTAGTGAGCCAGTAATGGCGGCGCCAAATCTGGCACAGGAGGTTTTCGTTACAACAGACGCGTCTGATTACGCCATCGGCGCTATTTCGAGTCAAGGTAAACTCGGTACTGATCATCCGGTTGCATATGCGTCTAGGTCGCTGAAAGCAGCCGAGTTTCGTTGGTCAACCTATGATCGCGAGCTTTCAGCAGTTGTCTACGCCCTTACGGAGCAGCTCAGGCATTGCCTATATGGTAGAAAGTTCACAGTAATATCGACCACGAGCCCTTGAAACATTTTTATAACATGAAAAAGAGTGATATGCGTTTTGGTCGTCTTAAGGCAGCACTTAGAGTATACAAATTTGATATGATATATCGACCAGGCGACAAAAACCCAAACGCGGACGCGTTGTCCGGAAATCCCGTGCTTGCGGAAGGGAAAGAGAATCCAGAACTTCCAACAGTGAAACTGTACGAGTTAGCCGATAAACATGAAGCTGAATGTTGAACAAACTCGAAGCAGAAGTTATGATTGTAACTCGCAGCCAAACGATGGCAAGCCAAAAGAGAGTGCGCAATGCGTCGGAGCAAGAATTCGACGCTGAGACAAGTCGTGCCGAGATTTCAGGAAACCCGAATGAGAGGAAACGAGGTAATGTGAAGGAATCAGAATCCGAGTCGAGCACCGACGAAAAAATAGCCCTCGACCCCGATTGGGGCTGAATGTCAGATTTCCATCGCGAGAAGCACCAAGAAAGGGCTGTAAACATTGAAAAGGGTGGCAATTTCTCGATATGCAAAATGATCAAAGAGTATGGGGATCATCTGGATGGAGAAGGGATTTTGTGTCGAGCACGAACAGAATCAGACGCCTTGGAATGCTTGCAAGAAGAAGGAAAAATGCGCGCCGAAGTACAGATCACGAGTAATCCTGAGAAAAAGCTTGTTATGAACAGAGAAAAGGTCATGAAGCGGTTCGGGGATACGGTCAACGAAACTCCACCAGAGGATACGTTTGGAAAATCGTCTAAGAAGAGGGATTCCGGAGAAAAAGTAGAGGAGACATCTTTGGACAATGTTTTGGGGAACTTTCGGGATCCAATAGCTCCTGCTAATAGTATCCAGGTTTCGGAAAATCAATTGAATCTCGCTATCAACGAAAAAAGTCTCGATTTCACAGAATATGGAAAACTACCGTACCATCATTCTGACAGCCTCGGAAAAGCCGCTCGGAACGCGACAACTGATAATGAGATTGAAGAAGTGTCCCAAGAAGTGGCGGGGTGCGCATATTCGTGTTTGTTGTGGGATATTGGAGAGATTGAGAAAAGAGGAGAATTCGGACTACGAATTGACGTGTGGGAAAGAGGGCAAAGAGGATCCGTCGGGCTTGATAAAAAACGTCGTGAGATCAGGATCGTACGATAAATCGGACCAAGTAGTAGTCGATTTTCAACAGTCAAAATATTAGCCAGTTGTGAATCTTAACAGAATCGATTCTTCGCAGAATAAAGAGCCAACGCATGATGTAACACCATTCCTAATGACAACACCTCTCGGAATGAGCAGCCCGGATATGGGAGTAAACCTATCGATAAGAGAAGTAGAGTCAGCTTTACAAAAATCATCAGTAGATGGTACAGGGCTTCTCTCGACATCGATCGACCCATCTCAGAACGATTTGGCGTCATGTTTCATAAATAACGAGGAACATAAACTATGTGCACAGCCACTCAATGACCTCATTCATGACCCAGGTATCCCTCATCTTCCGAGAGGCAATTGCTTATTTTCTTCTCCAATTAAAATATACAACCTGGATGTATCACCCCTGGAGCTTTGAGAATGCCTACTGGAGAGTCAGCATTTGATATCATGTAGCGATGCAAGAGAAACCACCAAAATACTCTCACCTCGGAATTTGTGATGCGATATGGATCCAGTTTATGTTGATGCCTCCATGCCACACAGGAAACTGCCTCGCTTCCACAAGAAGCAGGTTCGCTGGTGGAATGAGCAGATAGCGTGTCTCCGCAGAGATGCCAATGCCAAAAGCAGACGAGCGGAGCGATCACGCGAACGTGGACTCGCGACAGCCGAAGCCGATAAAGAGGCACACAGAGCAGCAAAAAAGCTCCTCCGGAGCGCCATCCGCGCGAGCAAGCAGAAGTGTTGGGTTGACTTGTGCAACATGGTCAACAGCGATCCATGGGGGACGCCCTACAGGGTGATGATGAGCAAGTTTCGCGCGCAGGAGGCAAGTCTGCCCCAACCGACAAGGAGACAGTGCTGAGAATAGCTAGGGCCCTGTACCCTCGGGGAGAACTCAGGCTCATTTTCCCCAGTATCGTTTCGAGGACCATCCCTCTATTCGACGAGGGGGAGCTGAGGCAAGCCGTGAAGGGACTTGCGAATGGCGAGGCCCCGGGGCTAGATGGGATCCCTAACGACGCTCTGAAGCTCGTAGCTAGAGTTTGGCCCAGCCTTTTGCTTAAGGTGTTCAACGAATGCCTGCTAGCAAGAGTATTCCCGGGAGCGTGGAAGCGGCAGAAGTTGGTCCTCATCCCAAAAGGGAAAGGCGGTGATCCAAAGGAGCCCTCGTCGAACCGACCGCTCAATATGTTGGACAACTTGTGGAAGATGTACGACAGAAGGAGTACGAGCACAGCGGAGGAATGTCCGCGATGCAGTACGGCTTTTGCAAAGGGCGCAGTACGCTGCACGTCATTAAGTGTGTGCAAGATAGAGTCAAGGCCGCATTGAAAATGAAGCCTGAGCCAGGGGGCGGGTTCTGCGCTATCATCGCACTGGACGTCAGGAACGCGTTCAACACTGCGAGTTGGGAGCGCATTTACAAGTCCCTGGATGGAAGAGTGCCACCCTATCTGCTGGCGATTGTCAGCTATGGACTGGAAGGTCGAGTGATTGTCTGCAACACGAACGAGGGCCGAATCGAGTTAGAACTTTCTGCAGGCATAGCCCGAGGCTCCGTCTCAGGACCGTTCGAATGGAACAAACAATACGACGAGTTCCTCGAATTGGATCTCCTAGATGGGGCGGAACTTGTAGGCTTCGCGGACGATGCGGCTCTCATAGTAGTCGCTGAATCCGCGTGGCAGGTGTAGTGCATTGCGAATGAGTCCTTCTATCGCATCGGTCAGTGGTTCCCCGAGAACCACTTGGAACTGGCCGAACACGAGTGCGAGGGGGTGCTCGTCACAAAGAGAAGGAGTTTTGCGAAGCCCATCTTTGTCATCAACGGGCATGAGAGCCCATCTAAGAGGGGAATGAAGTACCTCGGGCTGTGGTTCGTTGACGAGTGGAGCTACAAGGCACAGGTTTGTGAAACCGCGCTCAAATCAGATAGGGTAGGCAGTGCTCTCCAGCGGCTCATGCCGAACATCGGCGGGCCGAAGCCAAATAGAAGAGCGTTACTCAGTACCGTGAGCTATTCCATCATGCTCTACGGTGCCGCGATCTGGGGTCAGGTAGCCAGGGGGTCCGTGATCGATGCGAAGCTGGGCCCTGTCCAGCGTCGTATGGCGCTCCGGACCATCAGCGCCTACTGCACGTTGTCGCAGCAAGCAGCGTGCGTGCTGGCGAGCACACCACCCATTCGGTTGCTGGTGACAGAACGAGTGCGTGTATAGGCCCGCCAAGAGGCCCTCAAGAGCGACGGAGTGAAACTGAACCCGACCCGGAAGGTCCTCATCCGAGAGTCTGAAAGGGAGGCGACAGTGGCCGATTGGTACAGGGAGTGGGACAGCTCAACCAAGGGCGCGTGGACGAGCCGGTCGATCCCCAATTTGGACAAGTGGGTTAACCGGGCCCACGGCAAGCTGGACTACTGGCTGACGCAGACTTCGAGTGGACACGGCTGTTTTGGGGTGTACCTGGAGTGGTTCCAGAAGAGGGAAACCCTGGTTTGCCAGATGTGCGAGGCGGGCTGGGACGACGTGGAGCATGCACTTTTCGCGTGTTCGGATCCAAATATAGAGAGAGCGGAGCTTATGGACCGGCTCAGATTTCAGTTCACACCTGGAAACCTTGTGCCAGCCATGCTTCGCAGCAAGGACACGTGGGATGAGATCGCCGACTACATCAAGACGGCGATCACCCGGAAAGGAGAGCGAGAACGAGCGCTGCAGCGCCAAGCAAGAGGCGCAGCCGAGTGATTAACGACGACGACCCGAAAAGTGATCACCGGACGACCAAGAGAGAAGAAAGGAGAGCCGACACAGCGAAGAGCCACGCTTCCATAGCGCGCGACGCTCCTCCCACCCCGGAGTAATGCGTGGGCGGTTCTAGGATGGGTTGGTTATGACATGGTGGATGTTAAAGGGGGGGCTTAGGCGGTGCCGCGCTCTGTGCGAACCCAGAGGCTTAACCCGTCACGTCTGCGAGCAGATTACCTCTATTGACCACCTAAAAGGAAAAAAGAAAGATGCAGTTTATGTTTTCTCGCGCGAGTCCAATGTTGATATATGTATCCATTTTCAATGCAGAAATGCGGTCAAGTTTTGTTATGTGGGAGCCAACGATTCCCAGAAGTTTGCTCATCTTCTTTTAGTCGGGAATCATTACACGCCCTATATGGATTATGGAATCATGAAGCCGAGTTTTCGAGGATATGCAACTGACAAGTAGAGGACCAACCTTGCGGATCACGGATTTGGCCAAAACTCTAGGAATCATCTTGTTTCGGTGAGAAATGAAGATATCTCAGAGGGTTTATGCTCATAGGCTCTCTGTTCTGAGATACAGCTATGGACATTAGCGTTGCTCATATAGGCCCGTATTAAAAAGCCACATATATAGGTATACTAGCAATGCTAATGTCTATAGCTGTATCTCGGAACAGAGAGCCTATTGGCATAAGCCCTCTGGGATATCTTCATTTCTCATTAAAACAAGATGATTCCCAGAGTTTTGGCCAAATCCGTGATCCACAAGGTTGGTCCTCTACTTGTGAGTTGAATGATCAAAACGAGTCAATGGAAGTTGATGATAGGAATCCAGAGTCAGTTGAGGAGCAAGAGCAAATTTCTGAGGAGAAGCACATCGGGGGAGACGGGAGAAAAATCGAAGAGAATGCGGAAACCGGAGAGGAAACACCCCGTGGAAGAAATAAGAGAATGGCTCGATATCTCGTAGCAGATGCAAGGAACGAACGTAGCGTACCATCGTCGGTTGTAGAGGAAGCCGACGTGGATCGTTTTTCAGGGGTGAAGAGTGGGGGTGACCACCCATTCGCTCACATTGACAACCTCACCTACACCATTTCAGCGGATGTACCCCTTGAGTCAGAAATTCTCAATGCATCAATAGAAAGAGGATATTTGGATGAATACAAATTGAGCAATACGACGCGTACTCGTTGCATTATTCAGAGAGGAGGATTATTCTGGTCTCGTTATTGAAGACAATTCTTCTTCAAAACAACAAAACCCCACATAACGAGCACAATTGAAATTTTAAGAAATTAGTTGATGAATACGAACCGAAGTCAGCAGGAATTATCAAAGATTTAGCAATGTTTTCGAACTTAGATTGGGGTTATGTCGTAGAACAATGCAATCGCATTACCAGAACGTCTCAGATTTCTCTGATATTTCTCAAGAATAATTTACCTGTCCCAAGAACAGACGAGCGATATTCTATTATCAAAACATATCACGAATCTATCGGCCATGAACGGATGGGAAGAACCCGCGAAAAAGTAGCGCAGGACTATTTTCGGAGGAATCTGGAATTAGATGTCGAAAATTAAGTGAGAGGTTGTCCAATCTGCCAAACTGACAAGCTCACTCGAGTCAAAACCAAGAAGCCGATGCTCGTAACCAGCCACCCTATAGTACCTTCTGCAAAAATATCCATGGATTTTGTCGGACTAAAGAAACCTACGAGAAGGGGCAATGTTTACATCCCAACAATACAAGATTGTTTTAGTAAGTCCTGCGTTCTCGCCCCAGCAAGTGGAGCAACTGCCGTGAAAGTATCAAGGCTATTGATGAAGCATTCCATCACCCATTTCGGTTCACCAATTACTATTATAACAGACCAAAGATCACGTTCCGTGCGTAGAGTTTTCGAAGAGTTTGCTCGTATTTTACATATAAACAAATACACAGCAACCGCGTGGCGACTAGAGTCACAGGGATCAATTGAGAGAATGCATCGCACATCAACAGAGTATCTCACTGTAGTTATGAACGAGGATGAGGGGTGGGATGATCTGTTACCAGCAGCGCAACACGCTTACAATCCTACTGTACATGAGCCATTAGGTTATTCGCCTCTCGAGTTAGAATTTGGTAAGAAAACTAAGACACCTATGAGTTTCCCACCATACGATTAATTGATTACGTACGGTCAATTTGTTCCTGATGCAGTACAACAATGGGCAGCAACTCGCGTTCAAGCATCAATGAATCTGGATCAAGCAAAAGGTAGGTCAGAGATAAATCACGACCTGAGCGTCCATCAGCAAATTTTCAGGGAGAGCGAGCAAGTGCTTCATTTCAAAGAACTTCGATTTGATGAAAGCGAAAAACAGTATATTGGTCCTTGCGGAATAATCAGAATAGATTACAGTACGCGTAACGCAGTTCTCAACAAAGATGGTAAAGAGCGTACATTTCACTCAGATGAGCCAAAGCATTATTACAGAGAGGTCGGAATATGAATTTGAAGCATGCACACTTAGTCCATTGCCTCCGCAGTGTCAGCATATTCCACGTTCGAAAGTGGCCTGTATGCGAGTCAGCTTGCTTACGAAGAATCGCTCCACAACGTAGTAGCCCACAGCATATCTCCTTCAACAACTTTTTCGTTCCTTTCCCTTTCGAAAATCGGGATATTGTATCTCTGAATAATCTCCTATCGGCTATTCGGAGAAAAAAAGATGAGCGGGTTAGAATGTTCATGTGAAGCCAGATACTTTGTCTCCTCTTGAATAAAGTAGTTTTTTCTCCCTTTCGAAGAGAGGGTTGCAATTCTATCAAAGTGACTCCGTGGAGTATGCACTTCTTGTCAATTCAACTTTCTCTACGTGATCCGAGGAGGAGTTCAGTGGAATATCTAGGATTAGAAAATTTCATACAGATCTTTGAAAAGTCAAAATATGAAAATAATTGGATCGTAATACTTCATGTATCAATTGTCACCTTCCCTTGACGAATCATTATGTGAACCAAAGGAGCAAGGATTCAAGACAAATAGGTTAACAAATAATCAGTTAAACATTCAAGAATAAGAAAACATTCCCCATATCGTATTCAACAGAGTTCATCACATTCAATAGGATTTGTACCAAACATAGAATGGAGTACATCATGTTACTAAGGCAAGGAGGCACAATCTGATGAACATCACAGGATGTCACATTTGCAAGAGTTATGGTGAGACTATCCACGAAAGTACATAGAAATTTTTGTCCAAGATAAACTCATTCGTTTTCAGACATAACCTCAACATCGGTCCCTCCATCGCCTTGACCATTCAAAATTGGCTGATCATCAGCCGGTGGACGGAATAAACATGAAGTTTTATGTTCGTGCCAATCTTGGGCTTCAAGCAATAGAGGACACCCAAGATAGTCGTACCGGCAAGGAAAATTTAAACGATACGCAAGCCGCTCGAGCATATCGTCTTTCCAATTCATATCATTGATAAGACGGATGGGGCATCTTGTGTCACCCTCGCGGCGGCAATTTCCACATCCATCCAAAGAAGCGCGTCGTCTACAGTGGAATCGTGCTCTTCACCGATCATAAGGCTTTCGATGATACCAGCAGAAGTATCCAGACCCAAGATAGTGCGGCAGGAGTGACAGTGATGACGGGAACTGCTGTACGATGTGGATTCCTCGTAGTATAGATCCCGGTTGGTTGCTGCAGGAGTCAGGGCGATAAGCCCTTTGGTGATGTTCAGCAACCGGGGCAGAGCCGACAAGGCGCGGGTTGTCTTTCGCATGTCCTCTTTGGTGCAAAGAGCCGTATCCTGGATTCGCTTGGGAACCGGATGGAGATGGCGGGGAACGGAAGAAGCCCCATGGAGTGTCCGTAAGAACAAAATTATGGCCATTGTTAATTCCGCAGAAGCATTCGATGGAGCAAAATGATAGAATCCGTCATTACGAAGGTCAAGAACCACTACGTATATTCGATATATGGTAAATATGAGATTTGATACAGCTTATCTCATGGGCACTGCCAGGCGCAGTGGTGTCGGCCGTGTCAAGAAAACGACGATTGTGCGACGCAGGATTTTTGCGGCGAAATCGTCGTCCACGTTGGACGGAGTTACGAGCACCATCCCGAGCTCCCTCTGGCCGACGAGAGAATTGACTGGGATGGGCGAACGAGCCAGATGAATTGGAAGATCGATGCGTGATCTATAGGTACGGGAAACAATGAACATTCCTCAATTATGTCAATTGTATGGATTCCTCCTCGTCCGTTGGCTAAGAATGTGAATAGAAACACCTCGTACTCGATGCAATCGGACTTTATTGCCGAAGTTTTTGTCAATTTTGAGATATCGACGTTTCGAGTGTATATATGACACCCCTCATCAAGGATATTCTATTTAAGAAAAACATCACACATTACACATATTTTCACAGAGAATCATAATTTTCAAGACATGTTACTACGTTTTTTGACTCACCAAGGAACATATATAGCTTTGCCCGGCATCACACGTAAACAATCACAACAACATCAATATGCCCGAACAATATGCCGATAACAATATGCCCGGCATCACACGTAAGCGATCACAACAACATCAGGTGAGGCATATTAGCAGCTGTTCCCCACCGCCGATTGTCAGCCGTGCGGTAGTGAGAGTATCGCTGGATCGGCTGAATGCAGACCTGTTAACTTGCCCCACGTTCAAGATCAGCCTTTTCTTCATGGCGATCAACTCATTGTTTGGAGTTGAGATGAAAAAACAATTTGTTGAACTCACCAAGGAACTCAAACAATTCTAGAAAGTGAAATTAGACCTCACATTTCTTCTTAGATGTAGAACACATGGAGTCTTTCCAAAACATATCTTCGGTTCCAAAAAATTCATTGACAGTTTCACTCTCTATAGTAAGGGTCTAGTCAGACAACGCCACAACACACATTGGTGGTTGATGCAGGAATTATTGAATCTAGTAATTAAAGATGCACATTTTCATCGGTCTTTTCTTGAGAAAAAAATAGATCACACAATATTCCAACTGAAAACAAGAACTGATACGAGTCTCGTAACTAATTTTCTGAATTTCTATAGGAAGTCTCTCAAGAACATCAAATTCAAACACAACGCCACTCTTTCCAAAAAGTTTGACTCTCTTTTAGCTTCATCAAAATACAAAAAACAGAATAATTTCATCGGTTGGCATAGTAATAGATCCCATGACTGCGAAAGAAACAACCGGAATGAGGCCTGTGCGAACTCGGAACAATCACCACATAGTAAATGGCTGACCAATCTTTCCAATACTCCTTTGCCGGAAGAAGTTACCAATATCTTGAGTTCGGGTGAAACATTCAACTTTACTTTCCCTTTACGCAAAGAGGTGGCGTTTGAATTCTTGAAAGGCACTGAAAAATTCCTAACTTGCAATCCGAATGATTCAGTCTCACACAATCTTAGAAATGACTTAGTTAGTTCATTGGAATATTATGTGAAGAGATCAAATAGACTGTCCCTTCAAGCATCTAATCTGGAAGGATATTCAGATCACCCAAAAATTTCTCAAAGATAATGATCAATTATTGGTGACCAAAGCAGACAAGGGCAATTCCACAGTCATTCTCACAAAATCAGAGTATAGGGAAAAAATGTTGACCTCCCTTTCGGATACAAACTACTATCGTAAAGTTGATAAAAATCCCTTAAATTCTTCCATCAAAAGTATGGGTAACCTTGTTTCTTCGTGGGAAGAAGAAGGAGCTTTCGTGGACGATAGTTTCAAACGTATCACCAAGAAGCTTGATCACTGCACTCTCTCTAGAGCATACGGATTGGTTAAAACCCACAAAAAAGACAACCCCATTAGGATCATTGTTCCTACATTGAATTCCCCCACCTACAACTTTGATCAAGCTTTGTCTATATTCCTGAAAAAATAGGTCCCTCCGTCAAAATATTCAGTCAAGAATAGCTTAGAAGTGAACGAAAAATTATCAAAACGAGTCATTCTTCCAAATTACAAACTCATCTCGTTGGATGTCATCTCACTTTTTACAAATCTCCATCTCTTCTTGATCATCGCCAGTCTGAAAGTGAAATGGAAGTTTATAAAGAACCACATAAAGCCGACCAGAAACGAGTTTCTTGACGGTGTCATATTCTTACTTAACAGCACGTATTTTCTGTTTGATGGACAAGTTTGGAAGCAGACGTGCGGCACTCCGATGGGAGGAAATAGCAGCCCCATTTTAGCCGAGATCGCATTGGAGTTTGTTGAAACGCAGTGTCTAAAGAAGCTCAAAGATAGTGTCCTTCTCTATGCTAGGTATGTTGACGACGCCTTTTTGATAGTGAAGGATGCAGATATCCATCTTGTCTTAGACACCTTCAACTCAGAGTCTCGATACCTACAATTCATCATCGAAAGAGAAATAGATAATAAGATTAGCTTCTTGGACCTGGAGATTATTCGTAGAGAAAATTCTACACCTTCTTTCGACTGGTATGGAAAGCCCACTGCTTCTGGAAGATACTTAAATTTTCTTTTGCATTATTCGATTCATCAGAAGAGAGCAATAGTTTACGCATTAGTTGATGAAGTTACTAGATTGTCCAGTCCTCAATTCCATCAGAAAAATTCCAAATTGATTGTAGATTCTCTATGTTCCAATAATTACCCTGCACAATTCATCAATAGACACATCAATAGAAGAAAATATTCCTTGAAGAATTCTTCTGGTGCAAGAGCTGAACCTATTCTAAAGAAAACACCCATAGAAAATAAGCGCAAGATCTTTCTTCCATACATACCCCAATTATCCAAATCGCTTCAATCATATTTCAACGGCTTAGAGATTGTGCCTATTTACAAAAATATGAGTAACTTCAGACAATTCATAAAGTTGGGCAAAGACCGTGTGGGAAAATTTGATATGCCTAACGTTGTTCATAAGATCGATTGTAACGACTGATCCAAATCCTATGTAGGTCAGACCAAGAGAAAATTGGGTGTACGTATCAAAGAGCACATCTCCGCTACCAAAAAGCAGGATGAAAGGTCAGCTGTCGCACAACAC
>JAPYYZ010002440.1:0-13597 GCA_030522705.1 Eretmocerus eremicus | reverse complement strand
ACAATCACGAGTCATACAAGTCAACTTTTGTAACTTTTTATACATTTAATTCAATTTTTTCTCCGCAATGCGATTTTATAGATCACCGGTATACGAGAAAGATACGTGTTCAAAAACACTGCATTATCTTACAGATCGGAAATATAAATTCGGCGTGATTCTGAGTCCCTGAAGGGTGGATTTGGAATCCTCCCTAGACATGCTTATCCGTCTTGGTTTTGAATTTCACGTGACACTATCGTCTCGAAGTATCTCCAAAAAATGTTTCATCTTTCACTCCTGATTCTACTAGTCATGTAAGATCATGATATCGAAACTCCGGTGTATCCATAGTAAAACGACAAACTATCGACAGTCAGGGGGGGAATCTCAAATTATAATACTTGCGGGGATTCGGTCAAGAAGAATTAACACTTCCCGTCTATATGAACTTTTGGTTGAAGTATCCTACAACTTTCGGTTAGTCGGCAAAATGGAGATTGAATTTTTCATCACCGATAAGATTTTCAGGAAATGGGGCATACTATCCAAACGAGAACACTATTAGGCGTCACTAAATGGTTTGAAAAATTCCATCGAATTGTAATAATAGCATCAGTAACAATCAAGTAATGAACACTCTCAACATTTTAGAAGGACGAAGATTGAGCATGACGAATCACAGACTATGTCCAGTTTCTCAGTTATCACAGACGTCCGAGTTTAGCCGTAGTAATGGAGTTCATCTTCCATTTGAGAATTTTTCAAACTATCCATTGATGCCAGGTAGACCCGCATGAATTTATTGTTGAAAGAATGTAAGTGAATCAAAGATTCAAGATTCCTGCCAGAGACAAATAGATTTTTCATCGACAAACACATTATAAATATAGATATATTTTGAATGTAAATAATGAGCTATATCAATACCCAATCTCAATGATTTGATTCCTATAATCTTAGAAGTGATCTTCACCTTGAGAGAAAATTTGTATGAAACTCAATTCAAATCTATTGCTCATATTTTCAAATATCTATCAACATCAGCATTGTGCTGGAGGAATCTTGCAAGTTCTCGTGAACTTGGAAATGAGGTTGCCTCATTGAATTCATAGCATATAGAATAATTTTGGTGCGTTTGGTAGCTCTGTAGGGTTATACGAGTGTGACTTGCGTACACTCATCTCATTTAAAACCGGGAATGTGATAAATATCGTAAAAAAAACATCCTGACATTCAAAAATGTGTATGAAGGCCGCCTTTAATCCCTTCTCTGGTGATGAGCAAGGATGATTTTCTTAAACTACACTCATTTTGGATCGATCTGCTTCGTTATGCGCTAATGTACTACGTGATAATGGAGAGAATCAATAGTTGCTAAAATTGAGGATATCACTTACGATTGGTCTTTCTTTATTATGAATGAATCGTCAAGGGACTTTGATATAATTATTTCGCTCTCGACTCGCAAATCATATTCATGGTGTACTTCCGATCCTTATGTAAAAGAAGATAAGTAACTGATACCATTTGGTTTATTCAGCGCATGGCTTTAGGATGGTCTCAATATTCTGTGATGATATACTTTTTTACAAATGAACTTTTGAAACTGATTGATAGATCTTGACTTCAAATAAGAGACGCCCACAATATTCAACGTACCCAGAGTATCATTCGATCTACTTGTGGCCTATGACCTATATGGGTTCTTGTTGCAATGAACTCCACCAATCAGAACAATATGCTTTAAAGCTTAAAACTTGACTCAGTTTTGAGTTCATATTGTAATCATCAGAAAGTACTGTCTATCATGGAATCTGCTTCTATTTCTCGTGATATCCAACTCTTCTGTGGTAAAATAAACTCTTGATCTATAATGCGTTTCAATGATACAATTTTCTGGAATGAATGCACTCTGCCTCATTTCATTGATTCAAGTATGAATGGTCTTCTTGATATGAATTAGAAAGTCTAAATAACATGAAGTTTCAAGAGAATGCAAAGACCATAGAATCCCAGAGCTTAAACGTAATTCGATCTAATGACTGTGAAAGTCATAATTTTGTATGAATAATTAATACTATTCCAAATATTTTCAGTACCAGGAATTCGTAAAATACTACGGTGGAGCGAACATGCTTTTGAATACAACGTGTGAGATTCTGTAATAATTCAATGCTTTTTTGGTTCTATTACCTTATTACAATAATTTTTTGACGGTATTCTGCAAGAAATTTTGCATTGATCCACGTGATAAATATTATTGTTAAGATTTATTGAAAAAGAACTGCCAAAATAAAAAATCCAGTAAGTTCAAATCAATTGACGTTTTTACAGTGTTTCGGCCACGTCAAAGATAGACCATTGCTTTTAGTCCACGATTTTCAGTCCACTTGGCCATGACAAGCTGATCACAAGATTCTTATATTGTATTGTACAAACCTAGTCATTGTGTACAGTGCAATATATCAATAAAAGTAGAAAAACTATGAGAGGAAAGTTGGATGGAGATGAAATACATTCATGAGCAGATTGAAATTGTGTGATTGGGCATCGAAAGATGTTATTCGTGATTGTCACTAACATAATTTGCCGAAAATGACACTCACAAAAGATTGGACATAATAAGATGTACAATTTGTGTAGGAACCAACTTTAAAAAATCATGCAGAAACAAAAACTATTGTCCTTGTCGAAAATGTCAACAAAGACTTATCTATGTATAGAAGGTGTATAGAGCAATGTTATGCTTAAAGCTTCTAAAGTAAAAGATCTATAAATATATTTATGTCACGATCAATCATTATTTTAATACTATGCATGAAGATGAGGATTGAAATCGATAAAAATTATCAAGAGAATAAATCTTTTGCCAAAATCAAGAGGATTGCACACATTTCCTTGTGATGTGTAATGAATGAAATTAGTTTTTCTGTCAAATACTATGAAACCCCTTTTTTTGTTCATATTCTAATTCACGAATAGAAGAAATGAGTCACAAAAATTAATAAAATCGTGAAAATCTTATAAAAGAATAAAACTTATTTCAAGCTCCCTATGTAGATGTACATTAGATCATCACTCAAAATTTCCTAAACCGAAACAAAGCGAAATTTGAATCGAATTCTAAATACAGGAAGCTCTCCACATCACTCACGATCTGCATCGTGGAGGGGTTGCGTTTTGAAGATCAAAATTTTAGCCTCGCGTGTTGCCTTCACGCTGTGTCAGCGAATAAATGAAACAGCAAAATATTCTTTGATCTGGATAACTGGAGGGCTCATTCATCAAACTGTCAGTGAAAACTTCTGACATCATCTAGAACTATCTTCATGAAATTTCCGATCGACACTCGTGATGTGACTCGTATATTCAAAATTCAAGGTCTGGTACATACATTTTTGGACCATATTCGAAGTACAATCTAATCGAACAACTCCAAATATGATCAAAATTCTGTGGAAGAAGACTCAATTTTTCCGGCAAACTGAGTGATGATCTTGCTTCGTTGATATATATCTCAAGAGCACACCCAAAAGTTTGCGAACGAAGCTCGATAGAGCTATTACTACTTTCCGCGTCGCTCAGGTCCGTGGCGTCGTCCCAACGATATAAATTTCACGATATGGGTTAAGAACCCGAGAAGAAACTGGTGCTGCACCATTTGTTCAGGTAAAGAACTCTCCAAAGTCTTATACGAGATTCTACATACACTTGATTGGCCTCAATGTCAAACTGAGCATGGAAAAATGCCCAAGTTGTATGAACGTAATCACTAAACGCTGCATAATAAATGGTTGTCCCCAATGTATTCGCGTTTACAAAACTCGCAAAAAGGAGATACGTGAAGAGATGAGACTATAATATGCTAAGGATCTCCCCAATCCAAATACACCACAAGACCAGGACGAGGATACTGAAGATGAGCAAGATATTACAGCTACCCATCGTCTGCAGAATCAGATGATGATTCGTTTTTCATGAAAAAAAGCAGCAACGGTAACAGCTCAGTCAATCAAAAGGTTCTTCCTTTTTCAATACTGCCAAGTATAACAACTCATTGGGGTTAATCGGGATCCTATGAGAACATATAATCGACGTCATACCTCAATGAATTCAATGCAAAATACGGGTCTACTATAAGGAGGGTTCCCGGCCAAATTGACGTAAGTCCACTTTTGAAAACGCCGAAAAATAGGCCTTAATTTTGACGCCATTAAGATTCTGTTAAAGTTTTTCATATCAGACAAAGTTTATGGCTTTGAATGGGATGTTTTCAAATCAAAAAATCTGCGCCGATGCTTTCTGGAAGTGATTCCAAGCGAACAGATCACAACTACAAAAAAGTTCGGAAAATGAACTTACCTACGTCCATTCAGTCGGGAACCCTTCAAATATGACATAGAAGCTGTTACCCTCTGATTTTGTATAAGTATCATCTTTTCCCTTATAAGCCGATATAAATGTGCAACCTACTGTTATCCCTCATGATGTACCTTTATAGAGTTGCATTTTTTTCTGGTATATGTACAAATGAGGTTTTTAAAATGAAGATATTTAGTATATAACTTGCCTAGGTGATAAATTTTAAATATTCATAAGCGACTAGCCTTGAAAATTGAGACATGTAATTTTATTACACATAAATGAACTCGCAATGATTCTCTGCCTACCTCTGAAGTTGGAATAAACTTACCCCTGTTACAGAATCAGTTCTTGTCTCAGTTCACACTCGGTTAGAAAAGACTACTCCATAGACCGGCCGCTTAGGGGGTGTCGGTGGCCTTTTGGGTGGTGTGAGTTTTTGAAGGTGATTCCTATGTATTTTGACCCGCTGATTTCAATTTTCGATGATAAAATGACGAAAAACCCCGCACATTATTGTTATTAACAAATTATTGTAAACAAATAAAAGTTTGCTTTTTATGGCTTACGAGCTGATTGAGCGTAACTCAACCCCAAGCACATGGGTGCCGTCTGGATAAAGCTCTAAAGAGCAGGTGCGAGACGTAAAACTAAGAAATTAAGTTTTAATGGCTTAAAGAATCTTTTTCTGTATTTTTTGGATCATTTGGAGTCGAAAAGGTCTCTACATTTTTCACCAAAATGCTTATTTTTTCCGGAAAAAATTCATTGAGTTTCCAAGAAGTCGATTTTTGCAATTTTTGAGAAAGTGTACCGTGGAATTGCAATGGAATTTTTCGATCTACTGTGGCTCAAATTACTCATTGATATGTCCCATGTGCATAAAAAAAGAGGAAAGCCACGAACAACGTCACCGCTGTCTGCCACATTGAAGAGAATTTTCCATGTTTTTGGAGCTTTCGCAGGTTATTTCCATGACATTCATACATGGTATGTCGTATGAACGGGTATTTTTTTGTTACGTACGCATCGCTTGGTATTGTATTCCACATGAAAATAGTCCACTGTAGGTTGGAAAATTTTCATAACAAAACTGATTATAAATACGTTTGATGTCGAGTACTACAGCTCAAGAATTTTCCAGCTAGAGAAATGATTCGTCAAATTTTGGAAAATTTCGGAAAATCGTTCTCGTTTCTCGAGAATCTCCCGAAATACTTTACAAGTTATCGTAATAAATTATGATTTCAGAACCCAGATGAACATCTCGATGACCGTGACGCACGATCAGGGACTTCAAAATGGTAGCAGAAGGAGTCCAGCTGCACTTTTGGTGTTTTCGACTCATTCTGTAGGTATCAACTCTGTCTTTGAGCTGGATCATCGTACAGCTTTCTATGGGGACTCTACTCTAATACTCATTCTTACGCAAATTCACCCATAGCTTGGCTCAATATTTGATCTAGCTGGATTCCTCGAAATTCACCCAGTTGAAACCCTCGACCCAGTTGAACCTCTCAAAATTCACGCAGTTGGACTCAGTGGGTGGGAAGTCTCCTATGCATCCATTCACCCATTAAAAGTTTCTTCAGGGGCTAAATTGAGGGAGTTGAGGACGAAAATTGCTGTATGAGTCGCCATAGTCATTCATCTGGGCGATTAGGGGAGAAGAGGTCCCGAATCCTATCGGGTGACTTATTTAGGTTAGTTTTTCCATCAGGGTAAATCATTAAATGATAAACTAACGGTCTCGTCGCTTTCCGCAACTAAAGCTCCGATGGAAAAAAAGTGAACAAACAAAATCAACGGTCCGTTTTGTCACGCGTTCACCCTAAATAGTCGTATTAGACACAAAAATGACTTCTGCGTGGAAGTCCTGGCTTTTTCTGCTAACAGGTTCCAGCACCTAACATGCTACGAAAAATGACAATTTTGGCAGTATTTCTCCCACGATGCATAATGTTTTTTTTTTTTTTCATATACGATGCATAATGTAACTCAATCATTCACCAACTCCATGATTCAATTTTTATCTTTTTTCAGGGATTTTCGCGAGATGTATATACAAGCAGCTTTCTGATCATTATCGAGAGGAAGACGATCGACTATGTCAAAAACACAGACCGATCGAAGTCGATCCCAATAATTGAGGACGAAATAGCCTCAATGAATGGATGGTACAAGCTGAATGACAACTTACTAAAGGGTTTTAAATTTGATCGAAAGGATATAGAAGAATTAGTCGGCATACACGGTCACTCCCTCAGAGACCAAACGCAAGAGTATTTTTAAAATTGAAGAAATTAAGAGTGCCTATTTTAGTATTCAGTGCCGGTCTCGGTGATATTGTAGAAGCTCTCTTGAAGCATCAAGAAATTCTATATGAAAATGTCAACGTAATCTCTAATTTCTTACAATGAAAAGGAGGTATTTTAGACGTTTTTAAAAACTCTGCTCGTGTGATCCACGTGTTTAACAAGAACGAGCACGCGGTTAAAAATGAATATTTTAGCATTCTTGAGGAACGTTATAACGTCGTTTTGATGGGTGATACTATCGGAGATTCTCAAATGGCCGATGAAGTCAAAGGAACTAAGACCATTTTGCGTATTGGATTCCTCTACAAACATGTGAATTATATCATTTTTTTTTCTGTGTCGACTTTTAATTAATGGCGTGTGTACATTTTGTCTCCTGGTCTTGCGTAAACGCGGGTAGTTGAACGTACGAGTCATCTCATACGGGTGAAGGTACCGATTGAGCGATGTCGCTACGAAGGGCTTTAATTAAAAGTACTTATAAATCGTCCAACCATAAACCCCAAACTACCAGGAAAAAATCAATGCTGCCACACGCAACCACCAGAATTTCAAGATCCAGTTTTTGCGACACACTCTTTTATTTCAGAAACCTAGCGATAAATAAGATGAGTGTTAATTCCGTGGCCACACGGGAACATGGTCAAAAGTCAACGTATTCAACCACTGATTCGACTTTTTCAGAGTATTTGGTGGTATTCGATGAACTATGTATGCGGAAAAGTTTCCACGAATCTTCTTCGAACCTTATTAGAACATTTATAAGGCGAAAGACCAGTAGAAGTTTATACCTTAGAGATATACCTATTACAATACCCGAGTTCATAAGATTAACATGGAGGGATTTTTTTCGACTATTAGAAAAATCGAGGGAAACGTCCACCTACTCGGATACCTACCGGGGAGTTGATTTTTGATCTTCATCAACTTCCCGACCTCTTTATTGGGCTAGTTTCGGCAGAACTGCCAGTTTGTAATAGAATGTGGTCACACAAGGGGGGGGGGATCAATTATGTTATCAGTTATCAATTATATTCGTATTAGGATTCCAAAATGCAGGGTCTCATGAGGTCCATTATTACAATCTTTCGAAGGATTACAATACTCACGTTCAAGTCGTCGTTGCTCCAATCGAGAAATCACTCCCCTTCCATGGCCGTTACAACACAACTTTGAATCTATAATTCGGAACGCGGTCCTGATTGTTTACGAACGATCGGACACTCGCTGCACGAAGGCGACGAATCTGTTATCTGCGCGCTTTTTCTTCGGGCATTCGGGCCAACGAACACTTTACCCGCACTCGCGCGCGAATCGCGATCCGGTGACTTTAAATCAATCTCATCGCAGGTATTGTTACCAAATTGCCGTTGCACAGTGGCTCAGCTCAGTGGCTGCCGAGTAGCGCGTAGTTCAAACAAAAGTACATCTTCTTCGCGGTAATCATCGTGACGTCACAATGTACCTACATAGAATACCCCGAACTGCACCTGCAGAATCCGCGAACCGACCAAAACCGATTCCCGCGTATTGCCGGAGCCGGAGCATAGCTATATGATATATGATCATGCAGGGGGGAGGGGGCGAAACTCGGAGAGAGGGTGCTTATTGTCTTGTGATTGTCTTCCATTGCGCATGCGCGCAACCGCTGCGAGATTAGGTTAGACGATCATTCCGCGTCGTCACAGCGTTGTGTGTGTCGTGCGTGTCGTTGTCCTCCGAATATCGCGCTTTGTGGATTTGTGCAGTTGTGTGTGCGCATTAGCAGCCGCCGCGCCAGGATTCCCGGTGCCTCGTCGACTCCAGGGCACTCCAGGGTGTTTTAAAACCGGGAACGCGACGCAGCTCACCTGGCCAGCATGTCGCAGATGCAGCACAGCCGCAAGCGCGTCTGTTACTACTACGACAGTGAGTAATTTTTCAAATTCTACTCCCGCGGCGGCTCTTTTGATATCGAGACAAAGTGGTCGCCACAGCCCGCGAGACTCGATTCTCACCCGTGTATAATAGTGGAATATAATGGATTTCGAGGCCCCCCTTGAAAGTGAAACACATTTCTGAGACGAAGCCGGGATTTTAAAGAGATATGAAGCGAATCGGGTTAAATACGTGATCTCGGGACGATTTGCTCCGGGTTAAGCCGAGAGACTCCGCCATTACGCTTCGCGCGACCGTAGCTCGTGCTGGCGTCCAATGTTGGTGGCTGTGTAGGCTTGCGCCACCGTAGCCCACTCGAGAGTCTCTCGCGCTAACGTGGAAAAAACTGTATTTTCACATGATATCAGTTTCATCGTTGGAATTGTTTCACTTGCACGATCGACTCCGACTTTTTTGAATCGAATTTGAGAGTTTCCAACAGACCGGAGCGATAATTTCGCATTCTTATCGAGTCTGCCTAAACCTCTGGGAAACTTTGTTTTGAACTTGTCTGAGGCAAAAATTATCCCAGACACCCAAACTTATTAGGAAGTGCTCCAGTTTGTATACTGAATAGAAAAAAATTGACTGTTGAACATGTTCAGTCCTGGCCAATAATGGAGAAAATTCACATCAATCAAAACCACTGAATGATCAGAGATTAGTTAAGAGTGGACACTACCACCATTCTGGACATGTAGTCTCTAGGAGCTGAATTTTTCTAGCCAGCTTTGAAAATTCAATCTGAATAGATTTCTATTTCCTCACAAAAATGGCTTTCAAATTTAGGTGACATTGGCAACTATTACTATGGACAAGGTCATCCCATGAAACCACACCGCATAAGGATGACACATAATTTGTTACTGAATTATGGGTTGTACAGAAAAATGGAAATATATGTGAGTATTGAATATTCAGCTCTTTTCCATTTACCAATTTTATTGAGGTACCCTCAATGCTGAAAAGACTGGGGTATTAATGTTTGATTACATTCTTAGCGACCACACAAAGCAACTGCAGATGAGATGACAAAATTTCACAGTGATGAATACATTAGATTTTTGAGATCAATCAGGCCCGATAACATGACTGAATACAACAAACAAATGCAGAGATGTAAGAATTACAATGATTATTCAATCAAATCTTCATTCATATGATTGAGGAGTAATTATTAAATATTTGAACAGTCAATGTTGGCGAAGACTGTCCAGTTTTTGATGGGCTTTATGAATTCTGCCAACTTTCTGCTGGAGGATCAGTTGCAGCAGCTGTGAAATTGAACAAACAAGCCTCTGAAATATGTATAAATTGGGGTGGTGGCCTTCATCATGCCAAGAAGAGCGAAGCTTCAGGATTTTGCTATGTCAATGATATTGTGCTTGGCATTTTGGAACTGCTCAAGTACCATCAAAGGGTCTTATACATTGATATTGATGTACACCATGGGGATGGAGTTGAAGAAGCTTTTTATACAACTGACAGGGTGATGACAGTTTCATTCCACAAGTATGGAGAGTACTTCCCTGGTACAGGCGATCTCAGAGATATTGGTGCAGGAAAAGTAAGATCCCTGATTGTTCTCTTCAACTGCTAATTAGAGACAATTTTTGCAATATTTTTCATCCTGAAATCTGCCAAGTAACACTTTATTCCAAATTAGCCTTATGTTCATCATAATCTTCATGAGAGATCTCTCCTCTTTTCCTCTTTTCTAAGCCAATGATTTTTTCGCAATAGGGCAAATATTATGCTGTCAATATTCCTCTCAGAGATGGAATGGATGATGACAGTTATGAATCAATTTTTGTCCCAATAATTTCCAAAGTAATGGAAACCTTCCAGCCTTCAGCTGTGGTCTTACAGTGTGGAGCAGATTCCTTGACTGGTGAGCATTTATCGCGATTAGATGAGCTGAACATGTAGCAGTACAAAAGTGGATCTGACAATCAACTTTCTTTAACAGGTGATAGGTTGGGATGTTTCAATCTCACCGTACGAGGTCATGGAAAGTGTGTGGAGTTTGTCAAAAAGTACAACCTACCTTTCCTTATGGTTGGAGGTGGTGGTTACACCATCAGAAATGTATCCAGATGTTGGACATATGAGACATCTGTTGCATTGGGTTCTGATATTGCAAACGAACTTCCATACAATGATTACTTTGAATACTTTGGACCAGATTTCAAATTACACATAAGCCCATCAAACATGGCCAACCAAAATACTCCTGAGTACTTGGAAAAGATTAAGTAAGTCAAAAGACAAACTTCTACCTTGGTCAAAAACACATGTCCTGCCGACTCAAAGAAATATTCTAATCTGAGTCATAATCACATCTCACAGCAATATCACATCTAACAAATTAATATCTTCTCCTAGGACTAGATTATTTGAAAACCTCAGAATGTTACCACATGCACCAGGTGTGCAAGTACAAGCTATCCCAGAAGATGGTGCTGTCATTGAAGATTCAGAGGCAGAAGAAAAAGTGAATCCTGATGAACGATTACCGCAGCGTGATGTCGACAAACGGTTACAACATGAGAATGAGTACAGTGATAGTGAAGAAGAAGGAGAAGGAGGCAGGAGAGACAATCGGTCTTTCAAGGTTCGCACTGAATAGTTGACTCAAATTTCTTTTCCAAAGGAGGCGTCTATCTACATTGCTATAATTATTTTATAGGGTTCCAGAAAAAGACCGCGGCTAGATAAAGGCCAAGAGAACAGTGAGGCTGAAGTTAAGAAAGAAGAGGAGATAAAATCAGAAGTGAAAGGTAATTATCACTCTTGGAATTTCCGTCATTCTTCAGATTAAAAGATCGTCCAATGTCTTGGTTTTTTCATGATATTATTCTTTTTTCGTAGAGAACGAGAAAGAAGAGAAAACAAATACCACAACTGAAGAAACTAAAAAAGATGGTGCTGCTAACCCCTGATTCAAGCACAATAATACTCACTCAAAACATTGAATACAGTAATCAACTTCTGTAAACTGTCCATTGATTTTCGTTCCATTCTGTGTGAAGTTTGATTCTGACAGAATTCATTAGTTCTTGGTAATGAATTCAACTTGTTCCTTGGGGCGACCAATACATTAATTGTCGAGTATTCAAAGATTAGTGACAGAGCTAGTAAGACCTCTCCCATCCATATTCAAGGCTCATACTTATAAACTATGAGTGTTGTATTTGGTCATTAAGTTTAGCTAGATCAATTGAAAATATTGGAAATTCCTTGAAATGGATTGAATATGGTGAGCTTCTATTGTTTCTAAATTTTTCTACTCCATTTAAATTAGTTAGTGAAGATTTATACTTGAGAGGTACCTTTCAAGCATATGCAGCATAAACAATCAATTAAATTATGAATTGGATTGTTGAATACCATAGGAATTCAGTGAAAGGTCAACCGTATTACATAGTATTGCTTACATCAAATCTACTTTCAATTGATGTGGTTTGATTGCAATCACCACTATCTTATATTCATGACTTCTTACTCTTTTTGAGCCCGGTCGCGCTCGTCCGCAGAAAATTAAATCTAATGCTAAACAACGAAACCATGAAATAGCTTTCATATGAGAATTCAAGACTCAAATTATATTGATCCAACTTGGAATACTAAAGTTCAGCAAAATTCTTGAAAAACCCTCCACCTTGGGTCATGTCCAAAAGATTTCCTATTCAACTTCATCATGTAATGTGCTACATTCTTGGTGTTGAAAATGGAACAAAAACTTGATCCAAAGTCGTGACATGGAACTGTTTTCATTTCCCTTACAAAATGTTGACAGATTCATTCTTTGAAAAATTCCATGTAGACTTTACAATTTGGATTCAAATATCAATTTTGCCCTCCATCCTGACATGTACATATAAAATGAAGAACGAACTGATTTTGCAATTACATAAGTGATGTGAAGTTCGTTTTTTATGTGTAAGATACTTTATTTTTAATGCAAGAGTTTAGATGTTAGGAGTAAAGATGCATAAAGCAAGACATGTGATTGCAATTTTGATAATAGACGTAGGCTCATTTTATTTTCATCTCTGATTAATTTGTATAAGTATTCTGCGGCAAACAGAAGACGACAATTCCAAATCATGTCATATAAGAAATCTCTCATTTTGTAAATATTTGATTTCATCTTCATTATGAATTTACGTGATGAGCATCTGTCAATCATCCACTCCATTATTATCTCACCTCTGCAATCAATTCACTGGAGTTGATGGAACAAACTATCAAGAAAACTGTAGTATGTTTTCCGAATTGATATGCATGTCGTTACTTGAATATCAGTGAGAAAATATCAACAGATCTCTTAAAAAGTAAACTACTTATCCAAGTATACCATCGTGATCAATGAACTTGTCTGCAACATTTAGGGAACTTCACAGAATAGAGTAATGTTTCTATCCCCATTTTGATTGAAGTAGTCGTAAGTGCATGAGACTTTCAAAGATCTCCAATCAAATTTTGAAGACATATGGGACATCCATGAATGTTTTCTTACATTTTTCTTTCACCCATAATGGCTACTAGTTGCTATCATTTCTCGCGTATCTCAACTTATTTGTACCCTTCTCTCAGTTTTGACCGATACTTAGAGCTGTGGGCCGAAATTACATATAGGCATATGCACACTTACACACATATGTATGTATCAGAGTCAATCGCAACGCGAGCGATCGAATGTCGTGTTGGCCGATACCTACGGAAGCGATACCGCTGATCAGATCAATGCCGTAGTCAAACTGATCGTGCAGTGCGTGGCAGTGGCAAATACAAGTTGAGATAGTAATAAGGAAATGAATGGGGATTTTACCGGCCAATACAACAAAGTTTCGCTTAACTCTATTATTTATTTTAAAATGAGTCAAGCCATACGATAACCTATCTACATGAGTTACACTTTCTCCGAAAATCGACACCATGAATTACGATTGCATACTGAAGAACAACTCTAGCTTTAGGAACCAAAGTATAATTCTTGTATTCCTGTCGATGAT
>JAPYYZ010002439.1:0-13114 GCA_030522705.1 Eretmocerus eremicus | reverse complement strand
TGAAATTTTAAAGTGGATTTTGGGGAAGATTTATGAACTAATGATGTGTGATACCGATTTGAGAAAGCATTCTGCTAATCTCATTTAGCAGCGTATTTTATTAAAGCCTTGAAGAAATATTTCTGCCATAGCTATCGCAATAAACTTATGCTCTGCTAGACAAATGAAAGCGTAATGGATTAAAAAAGTACATCGTACGAGCGTGGGGTCAGTCAGAATCATGAGATACTGCATTTGTTATTTTGGATTGAAAGGAACGAACAATTCGTGACTGGTGAACGAGAAAACTGGTGTTCGTCTACGCAATGCGTTATATTTTATGTTTCAGTGGTTGGAAATTCGTCACACTTTTGGAATTGAATTCCATCGAGCTAAATGTTGCACTCAAGAGGACTGTGACTGACAAGTAGAGGGTCAACCTTGCGGATCATGGATTTGACCGAAATTTCAGGAATAATCTTGTTTTGGTGAGAGGTAAAGATATTCGGAGATACAGCTATGAACATTAGCATTACCAGGAAACCTATTTACATGACTTCTTGACACGGGCGTATGGAGACAATCCCAATGTCCAGAGCTGTATCTCCGAACAGAGGGCCTGTGGGACTAAATCCTCTGAGATATCTCCATTTCTCACCGAAACAGGTCGATTTCCAGAGTTTTTGCCAGATCCGTGATCCGCAAGGTTGACCCTCTACTTGTGATCAAAAATATAGGAAAATTGTAACGGCTTGGTAAGACCGAAATAAATCGGAATTCGCAATCCATATGGCAAATCTTGGCTACATATCAATTATACTCGGTCAACTGTTGTCGATAGAAACACTTTTATAGATTCACATGAGTTTCGTATGCCAATGACGAAGTATAGACTCAAATATCTCTAGTGCTAGAAAATGATCTCCTATCAGGCTGAGTAAGGGATGCAGTAATCTCAGATGCAGTCTATAAGGCTCTTGACAGACCAAGGAATAAATCTCAATTTGGAATCGATGCTGTCACATTTAGTGCATAGTCCCCTTCAATTATTTTTATTAAAATGTGTATTGAGGCAATTTCCTCGAACAATTTCTATCATTATTTAAAATCGACGTTCGAGAACAGAAAAAGCCCTATTTCAATTCTTGAGAAAATGAAAAGCTCTATCTCATTTCTGAGGAAACAGCCTTGTCCCATTCTAGAGAGAAAAAAGGCTTAGCTCACGCTTGAGAAAATAGAAAGCCCCATCGCAAAACTCATCTCATAAAACCTCATCTCAAGATTTTATTTTGGGAAAATCAAAAGCCCTATCTCATTTTTGAGATATCTAAAAATTTTTGAGACAAAAGGCCCTGTTTCAACAGTATTGAGTAAATAGTGCCTACTTCGGGAATTTGGTGTCAAAAGCTGTGTTTTTATTTATTTTTTTTTTTTTTATTATTCATGCAGTTTCAATCTCTAATGAGATTATTCTGCTAAGCTGTGTTTTTAAATGTTCGAGAATGAGGATCGGTGGCGAAGAAAAGAGTTTGAAAATGACATGAAATCTTTTCTCAGCCACGTGACTTCCATCCTCGAACATTTTGGAATACGACTTCTCACACTAAATTCTCGAAATAGGGCCTCTTCACTCGAAATTTTTTAGGTGGAGCTTTTTTACTAAGAATTTGTACACACAGAACTAATTGTATGATAATGTACCACACCATTTTCTGTCGCAATCGATCCAAGTTTATACTTTGCAAACCGACTACCGAGTAACGACCTTCTGGATGGATTGAGCCGAAGTTCGAAGCTCGAGAAGATTTCTAGCCGAGATGCTATTTTGTACGGTAAAATATCTCGTATAAGAGATAAAAGATCAAAGATGTTCGCACTATATCTGTAATGTTTGGATCTAATTTTGATTGAATGCTGGAGTTATATCTCACGTTCTAGCATTTGATTATTTTAACATCACTTTTTGTAGGCCATTACCTTGATGTTTTCACACACTCTAACCAATAAATTTCGTTTTCATCGTCCTAACATCACCTATATGAACCTATATCGTCAAATTTGAGTGAGACTTGCTATGAATAGGTCTCTAACCGCTTCAATTGCTCGTACAAATTTCAAATTTTGGCCAAGATCCCGATCCCAAAAAAACCGTTGCCGAAGTAGGGCTAATTTTACCTCCACCCCGGCAACCCGCAACGCTTGTATCTACGCGAGTTCTTTTGTTATAGATTCGCCCATGCCGTCTCAATTAATTGAAGATCTTATTTTGATCAGCTCAGAACAGTTGTCAGAATTTTGATTAAAAAACCACCTAAAAGCCTCCAGATCCGTCGTCAAATGTGGCTGTATATTTTCTATGGGCAAAACTGCACCCGTAGAGGAGAAAGTTCCTCCATTATGCGGTCTCATCTATAGTGAATACACACGTTTCTTTGGCGAGATGTTTAGGGGCTCTCACGTAACTTTATCCGAATTCGATAGTTGCTCTGAGCTGGTCAAAATAAGAGCTTCAATTTGAGATGGCATGGGTCAATGTATAGTGAAAGAACTCGCGTAGATATAATAGTTGCGGGGTACCGGGGAGAGGGGGACAGCCTACGATTACGGGGGCAATTTTCTAGCGGTGGGCAACTTGGCCGAGTTCGAAAACTGTGCGAGCAGTTAGAGCATTTAGAGATCTAATCAAAATAATTGGCACCCAACGATATGACTTTATTTGAGGGTTCTGATGGCGAAAAATTATGCCCTTTCTGCGCTGGCGCGGTCATTTCGAGCACCGAATACTTATCTTCGTCCCTTTGCTCGGGGGGAGGGGGGGGGGGCGGGGTGTCTTGTGCGCGAAAAGGGCGTGCGCGCTTAAAACAGAATTTTACCTTTAATTTTTTGTAATTCTCTGATCTTGCTGATCATGTGTCCCAAAAAGTTTTTTGGATAGGAGGAGATATTGATCGATGTTCGCGATTGAAGGTTCCTATCACGGATATTTATCGACCCTGGAAGTGTTGAAAAAAGTCTTGAATTCGTCTCTGTATTCAATTGAATCTAAGATAAACCATGGTTTTGTCTTCACCACCCGAGAGATATTATTGTAATTGTGGATTTTCTACTTCTAGATGATCACGTTAACTATTGGGGCCAATGATTTTTGCGTTGATATGTGCTACTTCTCCGACCCTTCGATGATCTTGTCCAACCACAAAAAAGAACTGATGCTCGTTCTAAGGTCATTAAGAGATGCACTTCCTAGAACATTTGTGTCGATAATACCTGCACCAAATTTGAAAAATCTCGTTGAAATCAGAGGTAGATCAAATTTTTGTGAGCTCGCCGTGGATCTGGAATGTCCTTGTTTATTTGGTTTGACTCACAGAGGCAAAAGGCGAGCATTCTACAATATTATGAGCAGGTGAGTTTTTGCTCATATTATAGTAATAAATCATGAATTGTTTGCAGAATGAACGAATGGAATAAGCGTGGAAAATGTAAATTATTTCAGAAACACTCGAGATTTTCAATTCACTAAATATTCTGGAAGACGACTGTCTAAAGTACCAACAAAATTGCGATTGGAAATTATGTAATGATGTTATTGATTGATCGACTGACCAATTGAAATTTCTATCTATCCGGAAGAAACTACACTCACTTACAGTGGCTGTTTGTTTAAAAGAGAAGTTTCATATCACCCCAACATCTTCTACGAGGATTGTCTTTTACACACTTATTGTTAAAAGGGCATTTGATTCTAATCAACAATCTTGAACAGGATAGCATTGCTCAGAGGTTCTTACTTGAGATTATTACTGTATCCATAGGTATCAGCGACAAAATCGTTGAATCAGACCCGCCTGAATGCAGAGTCATCGAGACTTATGAGTAAAGAACCGCCAGAAATCTGGTTTTTCTAAAATTTTTTCAACAGCTTTTCCGTTGGGAAACGAGACAGTTGTGTCCATCAGTTCAGCTCGACGGGTCTTCTGGGTTTAGAAAAAAATTGCGGAAAATTGAAAAAAAAACTAATTACTGTGATTTAAGAAATGAAATGTACTTTCAATGATCACCTGAAGTTGGGGCCCATGAAATGCTCATCTCTGGCCGCAGACACCATGTATAGGTTCTGATGATGAAAGCGATTGGGAACGCAGATGAATGTTTGCGAGTTCAAGTGATCTAAGAGAGGGTAGAAAAGACTCCCTCAACCTCCTTTTAGTGATCACTGACGAAGAGATGCTCTCAGATGCGGTTCATGGATTCTGCTGAAATTCCACTTACAGTCTCATTCCAGTGAGACTAGAACTATTCCAACAGTTTGAGAAGTCAGAAGAGCTCGTTCTATTCAATTAGTCAACCTCGGCGCGTTACTGAGAAGTACACAAGATTCTAGACTGAAATTTCAGAACAAAACTATACACTATACGCTATTTGCTTTATCGAGCGTCCAAACACAGCAAGGGCATCGAATATCTTTCTGAAAATTTTTTATCGTGTATGTGAGATTTCGACCTTATTTATGAAGCAATAGAGAAATCTAATTCGTGAGTCCTCTAAGGAGATTTCCTCGATTAACCTTGAAAATTTTTATTGCTGATAACGCGACTCAGGGATAACTAAGGCTCACGAAATCTTACCAGGTCCTATTGATAAAAATATTGACCACACTGCAAAATTTCATCAAAATCCGATCGGTCGATCCACTACCAAGATTACTGCCTTGGTTTTCAATCAATGTATTCAAAAATGGCGAAGTGGAATGGCCATTCTGGGCTGTGCAAATCTCCGTCTTGAGCGGAGCAATCTAACTCAAATAAATAAGTGATAAAGGGTTATGCTTGATGACTTTTGGGCGCTCAATTCTCTAGTTTTTTTTTCACTAGATAATATATATCACTAGATTTCACTGGATAACACTATAGTTCTTGTAAGTGTTTCATATTAATTCAATCGGTTCATCACAGAGTAGCGCCTGGTGCCAGAAATGAGTTTCCGATGCCAAAATATGGTTCATAGATGGTGAAATAGCAAAAAAGACAAAATTGTTTTCGTTTTTTAATTTTTTATTTTCTTTTATTTGTCTTGCTCCCAAAATTTGATAATTAGACCGCAATCGTGGTCCACGGTGTTCCTTGTGTAGACCTCGAATTCTCAGAATTTTTACAGATTTTTCCAATACATTCTAAAAAAGTTATCACGAGTTATTGGAAATCGATTTTGCCCCCTGGAGGAGACAAAGTAGTGAATGGCTTGAAAAATAGTTCGAGAGTTGTTCCCGGATTTCTCAAATATTGATAATTGTATAGAAGTGATTGGTATTTTCTGCTAAAATTCTTTATTGTGAATTTACAACGTCTCAGTTGTTATGGTACAACCCTCTTCAGGCTAAAACAGGTTTACACAGTATAATATAATTACGAAACGATCATACACACATATAATTCAATTGCACAAAATCTTCACTGTAGATTCTCATACTTGTTTTCGAATTGTCAATCCTACTTGGGAATCGATCGACACAATACCTCGTCAATCGAGAAAAATTCCATCGCTTTGCTTCCCAGGACTAAATGATCGAAACCGATTTTAACATGAAAAGTTTACTGTAAGGACTAGGTCACTGAGATACCAGATAAATGGAGAAATCGGTTCCGAAAGTAACATACTCACTTCCTCCATAGAATTTGAAAGCTGTAACAACTACAGTACCTCTCAAAATCAATGGATCATGAATAGTCGCAGTAAATCACGAATATCTCCAAAACGCTTCATTGTACAATTTAAAAAAAAAATCTGAAATATCATTAGAAAATCTATCGATTTATGTTCTTTGAAGAATTTTCCTATGCCTTCTACTAGGCTACATTCAACGTTGAAAATGTGAAAAAGTTGTCTTCAATAAATCACCTGTAATTTTTCTGGACGCCATCCGATCATGAGAATTCCAATGGAATATTGTACATAAATTTAATACCTACATTTTCCTTTCTTTAAAGTTTTTTCACAACTCTTTTGATCCGAGTTATGACCTACGAAAGAAAAAGTTTTAAGGGCAAGAAGAAGCTCTACTTTATCGACATTGATCATAAATTGATTCAAAATGAAAAAAAAAAACAATATTCCGAGAAAGTAAATTCAAGATACCCTGCGTATCGGTAGAACGAACCACTGTGTACAATTTTGAAGGGATTCGCTTAAAGCGCTTGGAATAATTTGAACTGTAGTGTAATTACAATATATTTGCACTATAATTCAAATTACTCCAAGAGCTTTCAAAGGATCGCTTCAAAATTATACACAGTGCTGTGTTCTACCGATACGCAGGGCAGCTTGAATTTACTTCTTCGAATTATTGTTTTGTTTCAATTTAAATTAATTTATAATGTGTGTCGGTAAGGTAGAGCTTTTACATAACGTTAAGTCGTGTTTCCTCATCAATATTATGATCGTCCCGCCATGATATAATCGAAAATTCGACTAATTTTACTTTGAAATTGTGCAGACCAAATAAATCTCTGACAATGATTTTAATGATTGATATAGATGAAGATAACGATGATAATAGACTGGCTTTTCTAGACTCAAGAGTCTATTGTCTCGGTAATTCGTCTTCCTGCCCGCAAGCCCGAGTCGCGCTGGCTCCCTCCGCGCTGGTTTGGAGGATTGGGGCAGCAACGCTGCTAGATTTGTGGGAGGAAAGGCGGGCCGTTTCCAGGTGCTGAATAAACGGGGTTATCGTGCCACTCGGAAGGTCTTAACTCGGATTGAGATAGTCGTAAAAAAAATTGTAAAAGTAGGAAAATGTAGGTATTGAATCTATCTACAATATTCCGTTTGAAATTTGATCGTCAAATAACATCCACAAGAGTGACAGGTGATCCATTGAAGACAAATTTTTTCACATTCTCAACGTTGAATGTAGCCTTGTAAGAAGCATAGGAATATTTTTCAAAGAATATAAATCGATAGAGTTTTTTATGATCTTTCAGATGCTTGTTTCAAAACTGCCATACGATGAAGCATTTTGGACGATTTACTGAGACTATTCATGATCCACTAATTTTGAAAGGTACTGTACATGCATGTGAACAGTTACAAAAAATTGTAGTGCCTTGAATTAGCTTTGGTGAGCTCGTGATCCTTTAGGCGAGACTAATGAAATTCCAAGGCAATAATTTTGCGCAATTGAATTATATGTGTGTGTGATATTTTCGTAATCATATTATACTGTGGAAATATGTTCTAGCCTGAAGAGATTTGTACCATAACAACCGAAACGTTGCAGTTTCGCAATAAAGAATTTTAGCAGGAAATACTAATCACTTCAATACTATAATTATTATCAATATTCGAGAAATCCGAGAAAACACTTTTGGCATCGGTTGCATGGCTCTGACATGCCCTTAATTTAGCATATATGTGTAACAACTCTCAAGTTAATCTTTAAGCCGGTCACTATTTATAGAAAAGTATTCGTCAACTCTTATCGTGACCCAATTCAAAAAATTCTTGAGAAGTCCGGGAAAAACATTTTCCACTTATATGGCTACGATATATCCCTAATTCAACGAATGGCACTAAAGTTGTCACTAGTGTATCATATTAATTCAGCAATTTGACTCTGTATCGGAGTATGTCTTCGAAAAAATTTATTACTCAGATTCCAACTTACGTAGGGAATTAGATAAGACTGTTGCGGACTCATCATGAATACAGAATGAGAAATATGATGAGCTATAAGGTCTTATAGGTCCCACCCTTCGTTGATCGCTTAAAACATTTGAATCTCATATGCTGTAAATTTTAACAGATCAGGGCGAATTTAACGTAAACCACCTCATTCTAGATGGCAGAGATTAGATGAAGAGATAGCACAGTATCCAGAGTTTCAGAGGGATGATTTTACTGTGGTTATTCAGCCATGGTCTACTAATCTCACATTTCCAACAACCTCTGAAGGCTTGTCAGATCTGACATATTTAGCGAGAGATTGTTTTCATATAAGCCAAAAGGGAAACGCAAGAGGTGAGTACTGACAAAATATCATTTTCGCCACGCAATAAGCCTTTCCCTCTGAACATGAAGTTATTCACAACTCTTATACTCGTAGATACTTTAGAGATTTGTATCAAGGGTGGTTTTGGAAATTCTTTATTGCTATTCAAATTCATTTAGGAAATCCACCGTTGGACTCAACTCGACGGAATCATTGAAGGAATTGCTAATTATTCAACAGACTAATATTCGCTCTGATAATATAGATTGAGAGAGTTGGAAAATGTACGCAAGGCTCCAGGTGTATGATTTTACTTAATTTTTGTGTGCACGAACCAACTCGTATACAGTAGACTCGTATCCAGGCAACCCCCAGTATTCGCGGTTACTTAGTATATGTAAAGTCCCGCGAATATCGGGACCTCGTCCTTCTGCGAATTGGCATCTTGCATTTTTTTAACCTCCTTAAAGAAAGGTTTGGCAAATGAGAGCAAATTATGAGTGATTTATCTTTGCTCGCGGTCCTGCAGCATAGGTCAAGTATGAAGTGTTCAAAGGACGTGTTCTGGATTCATTTTTGAATACAGGCAGAACTCGGTATTCGCGGTAGTTACGTTCCTAAAAAGCACCGCAAATACCGAATTCGCGAATACGGAAGTAAAGTTCTTATGGGAAATGGGGGTTATGGGATCGGCTCCAGTCGAAAGTCACCATATTTTTCTGAAAAATCGTGATTGACCATAGTATTTTCGGTATATATTGTAAATAACGTAATAAAAACATGGGTACAGAATAAGGATTATAACTGTTGACTCATTGACCGCGTATCCTCTCGGAAAAATAGCCAATTTTTCGTCCGATTTCAATGAATCGAGGATTTTCAATTTTTCTGCCAGATTCAAAACTTGCTTCTGCCTTTTTTTAGTAGTTCTCACCGGTGATTTAGGAGTTGTTGGAGCCATGACAAATCTTTATGTGTTATCTACAATTTTATAACCCCATTCAACCAAGAAAATACAAATTCAAATGTCAACATAATGAATGTCCCTACAGAATATTGAATTCGATGTTCGTGGAGGTTTGTTTACGGTTTGAAATTAGTTAATTTTCATGAGTTATATAGTGAATGAAACGACTTTTTATTAGCCGTGCATTTTAGATTTTAGCATCCAGTTTTCATTAAGATTGCCAATTGAGTTTTATTAACTCACCGATCAACAACTCGATTGTTTCTCCGGATTCTCAGATTTTTCAAAAATCTCAATGCTCCTAAATCCGCGAATACGGGGTAAAATGCCGCGAATAACTAATTCGGGTCTCATTTCATCTCACCGCGAATACGGAATTAGCGAATACGAAATGCGCGAATACCGAGTTTCGCCTGTAATACATTTGAATGGGGATTCCATAGAAAATTAATATCTCAGTATCTGGAGGAAAATCTAGAGTCGAATCGCGAATACGGGGACCGGGCTTCGCGAATACGGGGGAACGCCGCATGTGAGGGAACCGCAAATACCGAATTCCACGAATACTGGGACTGCGAATTCCGGGAGCTGCCTGTATATTTCTCAGTTATAATATATTTGCACAGTAGTCAAAATTACTCCAAAATCTCTGTGCCGATAGCTTCAGAATGTTGCTTACCTATAGTGGTGCATTTTACAAATGCGCAGTTCAAATTGAAGATACTTTCTCGAAATGTTGTTTTATTTTATTTTGAACAAACTTATGATAAACGAGGGCGAGGAAGGGGGTTTCCTCCCTCTGAAAGTTTGACATAAAATTAGAGAACAAGAAAAAATTAGGGTAGCATTCATTGGTTCTTCCAGTACGTAGGTAATTCGAACCAGATCGATTAATCAGGCTTGACAATAAGTATCTAGGAACTGATTCCGTAACCAAAAATACCGGATCTCGTGCGACGAATTCAGTCAGGTTCATTCGGACATATTCCTTATTCTTTTGTTCTGTTCCAGTTGCTAATGCGTTGTGGAATAATTTGCTACAACCAATCGGAGAAAAATCGAGGAATTGGACGGATATTTTCAGTGAATTTGCATGCCCCACAGAAGAAAAGCCGTATTTCGCTACAATGAAGAACTAATGAATGAAGAGGCAGTTTATTTTAATAAAATTGATATCCAAGTCAATATCAATTATTTGCAAGACTGATTTTATAACTTACACCTGATTATTAGAGTGTACTAGATTATCTCATTTAGATAAATCAAGTGTCAAGTAAAAATGTGACTTATTGTAGAATTCAAACATCCATGTACAAAGCTAAGAAGTCTAGGTAAATGAGTTTTTGAAATTGGCGATTTATGGTCAACTTTTACTAGTGAACTGATGCTGTTAGATCATCTCTTTAACGTGAAATCGTTTGATACCTATAAATACCGACCCTAGATCCTAAATCTTATAAGATCGTGTATACAATTCTGCGAGACTTACAATGAATTCCCACGATCAAACTCAAGATCTAAACAATATTGATGGCATCTATTTTTGTTTCGACTACCAGCCGTTTGTAAGAAGAATGAATTGTTCAGTGTCATTTCAGTGTCATTTAATAATAACAAGAGGACGAAATTGTGGAATAACAAAATGTCACAAGAGTTTGAGGAATGAATTTTCTAAAATTTCTAAAAAGTTATAATTGACTGAAGCATGTGCAAGTAAACCAACACATAGTCATCTGGCCATCTTCAAGGTTCTTCATGTCTAACCGCATGACGTTTTGGTGCTGAAAACAATTTTTGAACAGTAGAGAGACTAAATTAGATTTTTTTTTTTCAATTTTGTAACGTAAACCGGAGTTATTCTGGTCCACTCAACGACTTCAACGTACTGTAGCTCCATAGAATGAGACTGAAAAGTCTTGCAACGTGACCAAAAAGTTTAGTATGGGTCTGAAAAAAAATTTCGCATCTTGCAAACCATAAAATGTATCGTGTTCGGCACAGACAAGAGAAATACGCTGCTTAGTGAGATCGGTAGAATGCTCTTTCAGAGCGGTATCATTTATCATTATTTCTTCGATTAATAATCAAGGATTCATATGTGTACCCTTTATATTCCATAATACATTTAATAATGAAATTTACATACTAGAAATCGATTAATTTTTCAGAAAGATTGTAATTTCAAATATCTACTACTTCTTCCCCGATGTGCAACTTATAATACGAAATTCGGCAAAATACAGTTCTTACGGCGCACAAGGTGCAATCGATATACGGGAGTGCCAGCCTCCAAAAATGAAATCCTACCCCGGTCCATTCACTCCCACCCAACCTCAGTTGCCCCACTCCGATTCGAATTTGCTCCACCTCAACCCGATTAATTGGGAATTGAGTAAGACGGAGCTGATGCACCAATAGAGGATCATTTGGGTATTGATGCGGAGTACATACGGAAACGACGTGCACCTCGCGAGGGCGACTCTGTACCAACGGAATCCCCTACGATATTGCTACCCCAGTCCGCCCCGTTCAGCTCCTCCATCGAAGCTCTATTTTGCACTATCTTTGCCTGCTTCGGCAGCGAATCAAGAACGTAACCTCTTAATAATGAGGATTTGGACATATATTTTGAACCAGCTAAATACATCATCTCATGAAGGTTTTGAATTTTGAGATTCAATCATTGATTCATTGATTCATTGGTTTATTCATTCTTCATTGGAACTTTGACTGAGACTGTGGGATATGAACCTGTACAGCTCTGAGTAGACGAAGGTGCAAATACATAGGAGCAGTTAATATCTAGAGATTGGAGAGAGGGAATTATTATGTCATGTACTTGAATGGTGGTCGTTAGATTGCACAGTGTCTGAAGTTTTAAATGATGACATCCCTAGGAACAGGTAATTTTATAGAGATTAAAAGTAGATAGGCCATGGAGGAAACCGGGACATATGTCCTCGTTCTCTCATAGGGTTCCAGGACAATTGTCCTTGAATCCTACATTGGTCTGGTTCTCTCACAGAGGTTCCAGGACAATTGTCCTCGAATCCTGCATTGGTCTGGTTTCCCATAGGAATTCCAGGACAATTGTATTAGAACTCTATACCTCCGGTTCCCCATATAGCTTTTAGGGCAAGCACACCAAAGACAACTGTCCTCGAATCTTGGTCCAGAAGCTCCAGAGCACTTTTGCAGCGACACTTATATCCCCCACCAAGTCCTCCCCTTTACCGCACTTTTTGCAAGTTTTCATCTCGTCATATTGGTAATTGGGGGACTTTGAATCTTCGGAGGCCGACATTTCGAGTTTCTCTCTCCACGGGGAGGGAGGGGGGGGGGCACTTGCCTTTTTAACTCCTCGCCGAGAAGAAGAGCGCGCTCCTGGGTGGAGTTGTTGCTGCTTTGGTTTCCGATGATGGACTAAAGGTGAACAGCATCTCACTCACAGATTATTCTGATCAATTGCAACAGCAGAGTTTCCTGTATTTTCCTGGATTAAACGGAGGGTGTTTGCTGAGATCGGAGCGCCAAGAAAAATCGTCAACATCTCCAGGCTGGAAATGTTTTTGATTATTTTCATGCATCGTCTCTTCTTTTGAAAGCTTGCGCTCCTTGACCGAACTCCGTCCGTTTCCCATGACAGAATGAGAAAAAGACGTTTAGTGACCCTTCTTATGTTCGTTTGGATTTTTTTGCTGGCTATAATCTTTATTTTCAGTTCGGTAAGAGGATTTGAAATATTTGTCATACTCTTTATGCCTTTGTTTCAACTCCTCTTTTGAGAGCTTACGATATGTGACCTTACTACTTTCGCCTCCCATCGGGAAATAACAGTCTTTGACAATTCAGTCACTATTTATATCCTCCCACTCCATCTCCTCGTATGGACCATGCTCATGTTCCCCTAAGAATTTTCTAATGAGTTCGACGTTATGAACAGCACGAATTGCTTTGCGAGACAAAGTATGATGTGCGCAAACTGTTACATGTTTTCGATTGTAAAGGCGTTCCTGTTTTTACGCGGACTTTTTGTACGCGGTTTTGAATGTACGCGGTTGAGCAATTGATCCCATTCTTGTTTTTACGCGGATGGATTTTTAGATTATACGCGGATTGTACATCAGAAAGTCATGAGTTTAGAAGAAAAAGTCAAAACTCTCGATCGTTTGAAAGCTGGA
>JAPYYZ010002438.1:0-14057 GCA_030522705.1 Eretmocerus eremicus | reverse complement strand
TATTCACACTGACCAGCCCCGTTTATTGCGCTCTAATAGCGATATCGAATGCTTTTTATAGCTCGATACGGCGACAAAACTGGTATTGCTGTCAGGCCCCTATAATCTGTTATAAAGGTGTGACAGCAATACCAGTTTGGCTGGAGCGGCAAATCACATGGCCGTACGACCCAAACTTTTTTCTCAGTGTAGTAGATTGTGTTGATCTTAATCGTAAGTTGAAGATGAATATGGCCACTCGATGATGGTAAAAACTACCATCAGTTGCAAAAGTTTCTACCCATTTTGCGTCCCACGCTTACCTCTACCTACTTATAGAGTTACGGTAATTTTTCACCAAACACTCTTCTCGTTCAGACGAACGACTCGAGCACGGACTTGGTTCACCCCATTATAAGCAAATTAATCCCACGTGTCTCGACTGCAGCAGATGCGGCAGCCACAACCAAACACGACGAAAACCTCAAGATTTGACGCACTCATTGTAAGAAGGCGGTTGCGCGGAGCTACACGAGCTCCTCGTGATTTGTGCCCCTCGCGCATATCAGCGGATTAGCGGTGGTGGCGGCTCGCTCATTGGGATATGGGGGGATAGTATCGGCCGATTGCGCAGCGGTAATACGGCAACGGATTCGAAAGCGATTCGCGAGTGCACGCGAGTCGCACAGGAGACAATAGCTTCCTCGGCGGGTGGCGGGCGCACGAATCCGCCCCCACGGCTAGGCGCTCACCCCTTCTCTCTCTCTCTCTCTCTCTCTCTCTCTCTCTCTCTCTCTCTCTCTCTCTCTCTCTCTCTCTCTCTCTCGGGGTCCGCGGGATAGCCCTTGTCCGCGCGGGGAATCTGCGCACACGAAAAAGTGCATCGGCTCGAATCATCATCGCGTCTTCTCACGCACTCGTTGCCGCGACGATCACGGCCCGGTCACCATTCATGCGAGAGGTGTACCCTCACGTGCACGTACGTGCACCGGCATTAGGTTCGCCGCGAGACAGAGAGGCAAACTCGGATAATGCGATACAGAGAGCATAGTGCATCACGAAGTCGCGCTCGGTGACGTCCCGATGCCGCGCGGCCGAGTATCGCAAGGCGCGCGGGCTGCAGCTCACGATGCGATACTCGCAACGCGCTCTGTAACGACGACGCGCCGCGGCCGCGCTCACATGAGCGTGCGATTCTTCTCTAAGCGGAGGAGAGAGAGAGAGAGAGAGAGAGAGGGGAGCGAGAGAGAGAGAGAAAAGTCTAATTAACGGACCCGTTTATTATTAAAACCTTTGACCCCCAGCGTTGTATGATAATATCTCTCTCTCCCATCTCGAGCGAGCTGCGCATCTCTCGCCACACGCTCACGCACGTGTATGTACGGTGCACGAAGCTCACGAGGAGGAAGAGCAGAGAGAGAGCAAGAAGGAGGAAGTTAGAGGATCGAGATCCGCGCGGCTCTCTGACCCTCCTATCGGGCTTCGCTGGGCTTCGACCGCGGCTATCTCGTTCACCCTCGTCTTCTCTCCTCCGCGCTCATCTCCGCTCATATACTTGCCCTCTTCGCGGCCTCTTGAAAATTTGCACGCATGCTCACTCTCTCTCTCTCTCTCTCCCTCCCTCATGAGCACTTTTCTGCCGCGAGATTGGTAAATTGCCTTTTAATAATGCGTCTTGACGTGCCGGCGTTTTCTTAGGTGGCGCGCGAGCTCGCTCTCCATCTCGTGCTCTTCTTATTTCAATCCCACATGCGTGGCTTGCTCTGCACTCCTTTTCAACTTTAATGATTTCCAGCGAGCCCGAGCCGATCTCACGGAGCTCATACCTTCTTGTAGCTGCATGTACACGTGCGAAGCGGCCTGAGTATGAGCGCTCGCAAAAGTGTATCAAAAAATCTCGCGCGCTCGTGCGCCTCTGAAGCTGCACGAGAGAGTACGTCTTATTACGTCCCGAGCGCCGCGCCGCCGCCGTCACGCCGCAAGTGATTCCAGGTGTGATGTTGAAATTGGTCGTTGGATGAGTAATTGATGGGCAACTCGTCCGTCTCTCTGCAAATTGCTGTTTTCAGCGAGTTAATCCATATATCTACCCGCGGGCACGGATTACTCCATTCGAAATAATTGATTGATAGCCATGAAGTCTACGATCGTGATCGCCGCGCGCTCCGTGTACATGTGGATCGCAAAACTCCTCTACGCGCAAAATTTCCAGCTTGTATGCGCGTGTGTATTTCCCCATCGGATCCTTTTGCTGGCTCAAGTGCCAAATCACTCTAAAAGCGAGAATATTGTCACCGCGAGAAGTATTCAACCGAGAGCAAAATCAAAAAGTTCAAAGAACTAATTCAGTTTGATCTTCTCTCTCGTGATCTTTCAAGATTGCTGATGACATTTTCTGAAGTAATAGATGCACTTCCTGAGTTACGAGGGAATTTCGCAAAACTCAATTGGTTTTGAAAAATAATTAGGAACAGAACATGTACAACCGATTTTGGGAAAAAATTTGCTGGACCTTTTTTATAGGCCTCTGATAATAAAATGAACAAGAAGTTGATAAAATTTCCCGAGAAAATGGGTATTCCTCGAGTTGAAAAAGATTTTTGCGCGACGATCATAAATTTCGACTCGAAAAAATGCGAGTAGTCCGACAGAATTGTAGATCAGTCTAAAAATTTTTTTGAGAGTTCCTTGCGCGATTCTGAACAAAATGTTGCATGGTCTTGACGATCCGAAGAGATTGCGGGATACAAAGTTAAAATATGAAAAACGTATCAAAACTTCTGGAACGGCAAAACTTCAAAATTAGGGTTGCACTTCTCCCAAACTATGTCAGCCGCGAAAGCTCCAATTTATATTATTTTATTCAATCTCTCGGGTTATATTGAAGCTTCAATTTATATTATTCAGTGATCACTTTTTTGTTTGCAATATCTTCAAGCTTACAAAAATTTTGCAAAACAACTCTAAGCTTAAAAAATTTAATTGAGTGATGTTCCTAATGGGATAAACCAATCACAATGGAGTGACATGACTTGTTACTCGATTTGAGAGGCAAACTACTTTGAATCGAATATTTACCCTCTACTCCGACATCGAGAGGGAAATTTTATTCTTACAGATTCAGAGAGAATCTCACCAATTTTGAGAGTTAAGGATTTCCTATACGAATTGTTTCACTTACAATTTGTTATGTCAATTTGCGAGCTGTAATATTTGGTTTTTGCTTGGATGTGATATCAGAAGCCATCTCGCGTCGTGTCACCAGAAAGAGTACCATTAGGCGGGCTTATTTTTTTCACAAAAGCAGAGTTGAGAAGTTTTTGTCGTGAGCCGGCAGAAACTGATTGGTGACTGGAGTGAACTTACAGTTTTGCTCATTTTGTAGATTTTGAAAGTTGCGACTAGGAAAAGATTTAAGTCATTATTTATGTCTCGGTATTTGCATCAGAGGCCATCTGTTGGGAACGAAGGGAGAGGGGGTGAGTTTGGCTATTGAAGATAGATGGAAAGGTGGGAAACGATACTCCATATGAGGGGGCACTTGGTATAATGATGCACCATCGAGCAGACTAGTAAGGACTTCACCAAGTATAGGAATTCAGCTAATCGAAATCACGGACCTATTGTTCGTCAAACAGCGATTCAGTATCGTGAAATTTGTTTTCGGACGTCGACGCCGCTGTCGTGCGATGCTAACCATAGTAGTGTGTTCAGTATGGTGCGACCGAGAATATTCTCACGCGGCCGAGGTTGCAAGGGGTCAATATACGAATGCACATCGGCCAAAGGTGGTATAAGCGCTTGGTTGCACGTTATAGTTTGACGCGCGAGGCGCAACGCGTGAGTCGAGAGATGAGCTCGGCGCGGGACCGTTTTAGCGGAGAGCGTTGCGAGGCGAGGAATGTGGAATACTTATCGCGTGAAACGCGCGATGGCGAGCGCGTTACTTGGCGAACGCGAGCGGAAAAGTGAAAGAGGATCCGAAAAATCGTGCCGCCAAGTCTCAAATTAAGCAATAACTCGGGATCACGAGAGATTAGAAGGGCACACGTAATTGAATAGCGCGGCCTCGGCGCTCGCGAATCGCTCGAGGCTCCGCGGCCCGTCACGAACCCATCGATCGCACTCGCTCGAGCGCGGAGAGCGCATCGTGCACCGCTTTTCATTCATAATTCCATTCTGCGCTGCCCTCGCACTACAAACGGGTGTACCCGAGATCGAAGGAGTGAGCGTTGCTCTTTGCTCAAAATTTTGCGCATTTTTGCCACGGCCACCGAGCGATACGAGCGAGGATACGAGGCTCAGCCTCATGTGGGGGCGTACATCGAGCGCTTTTCGATTCGTCAACCGCGCGTCGCAGCAAAATATGACCACTGCCTTCTCACAAGCTGCGATGCATTGGTGGTACGATGTTGACATCTCGATTCACATGCACGCCGATCGCGATGGAGCTGGAGCTGGGGCCGGAGCCAGCGCAGTGAGAACGCCGAGGAGAGCGCGCCTTGCGCGCGTAATACGAAAGTTGCGCGCGGAGTCTGCGTGGTGCGCCATATTCCGCGCGCAATCCGTAACAGAGCAAGTGCAATCTTTTGAAAATTGATCTCTTACGGGCCAATCTGGTTAACACCGCGAAATGAGTGCTGAGAGATGTATCGGCACCGCCGCGCGCCACAGTTCCGTTCCCCACGCGCACGATTTTTCTCCATGCGAGCGAGCGATATTGCGCGCGGCGCTTTTGCCCTTTTATGCCCCGTACACCGATTCTGGAGCACGATCGCCGATTCGCGCTCGCGGGGTAATCATCGCCCGCCGATACGAGTCCGCTCGGCTCGCATCGCGTCTCTCACCTCTGATTTTATCCCATGCATGCTCGCTCAGCGTGAGGTCATCGCGATTCATGTGTACGTGCAGCGTATGCTATGAAGCTCGAGCGACCGGTGCAGTGCCCCGCTGTTCTCGACGAGACGGCCGACAACAGTGGACGAGCATGCACCTATAGGTGTGCAACTTACCTAAGATGGGTGAGATGCGCCTCTCAACGGAGCAAAACGAGCGGAGAAGGAAGTCCGGGCGAGAGTCCGGGTGTCCGGTCCGACGCGCGAGATGACGGGCCACGCCGCTGCCATTCATGCCGCGAGTCTGCCCGAGCGAGGCGAATCGAGAGATGATCCAACACAGAGCCTTAATTCATAGTTTGATTCACTTTTCGAAACAACCAAGACGGATTGTTTAGTTCTCAAATGGGCCTGGCGTGTAAATTCACACTCTTGGACCTAGCGGAAGCGTTATTTATGATGAGGGATAGGTGACGGATTGGATTGCCGCTGTTCCACCCTGGTCCGCGAAACGGGTGAATAAAAGTTTCTGAGACCAGGGGTCCAGACCGAATTTGATGAGAAGTTGTAAATGATTCGATTAGGGATTTATTGGTCGGAGCCGGCAAGGCGAAGCCTTCTGCGCCGGATATGGGACTTTCTTTTAAACGCTACTCCTCCATAGAGGGTCGATTTTAACGGAATTTTGCGGGAATACCATGTTTGGATAGTAACACGCACTGAGCAGGCATTTTTAGATAGACCTCTTTGCGCAGAATTAGCGCACTATTTGAAAATAGGTAACGCCCATTCTAGTAATTCAACACGTTTCCTCTGCATCGATCTCAATAAAACTCCGCCTAGATGTTATGCGCGGACAGATACATCATTTAACCACAACGATCGTGTCCATACGACTTTTTTCTCGCAAAGTTATCCTATTTTGTATGAAACGATCATGTTTCTTTCACACTTCACACTTGTCATCCATGTCATGGGAAATTAGAAAGTTCATTGCGATCCTAGTAGTGATCGAAACATTCTTGTCAAGACAAAATATAAATGTAAAAAAAAAAGAAAGCAATGAAAATAAAAAAAACGTAAATAAAGAGTATAAGACATACAAAAATGAGGGAACTGCATATGAAAAACTTAAAAAATGATAAATCTGAAAAAAGTACCTACAAAAATGCTAGAAAATATAAGAAATGAGCTACATATTCTCTATTATGTCCGTCGTTACCTCTAGATAGCGCTAGAAGAGAATTCCATCTGTCCAAAAGTTCCATCTCTATTATGGACTTTACTGCTATCACGTTCCTCTGACTCATTTCTATGTGCTATCAATTTTTTGAGAAATCACACAAAAAGTCGTGGCGAACATTATTGGTCACCTGACACACAGTAAATTGAGAACATATGAGGTGTCGTATTGCTTACACGCGATGGGCATGTAACAGACCTGTCGGGTCAGTTGATGACAACTCTGACATGCATGAGGAGTACTTTGATAGTTTGAATTGCCCCTTCAGTAACAGTCGTATGTCTATTTTACGTTGGATTTCGCACCATTTCCCCAAAGAATTGTAACAACTTGAGCGTAACCACTCGAAACTGCCTGGCCTAGTAACTCGCCTCACTTGTTGAATTCATCAACCTTTTCCATCAATTCTCACGTTTCTTCCGCACATCCATATGTGTCTCTTCGAAAATTATAAATTACGCTACATTGGTGAACCTCACAATGTCTACTTGAGTTTTCGCCCCGTTATGCCCATGCGCGGCACCCTCTACTTATCTTGGCGAGCGCGTGAGTTGGAAATAAGAATGATTATTATAACGAATACAAAACTTAGGAGAGGGGAGGATTGAACAATTTAACTTAAGGATCAGTCACCGCGAGACTGAGTGCACCTGCAGGCTTGCTGACTTTGAAATAGATCAATTTAAATACATTCAAATCCACTATAATCTATGTCCTCGCCTCTGAACCTCGTAAGGTCGTGAGAGTTCATGAACAGATTGATAGAATTTTTAGAGGATTTAAGTGAAAAACATGGTAACCTGTATGCAGGACGATGGCTAAAATGGGATAATTTTCGTCGTCAATGGCGTGACGTAACCAAAGCACTTGCGGCCAGGTGATTGGTCCTTTTTACGCGTGCAATGTCAAATCAGACTTGATTCTGTTTCATGTGTCGCGGCGAAGCGATTTTCAATCGATAGGAAGAATCGATGTCATCTTCGGGAGATGATTCAAGGATGGAAGTAAGGGACACAGAGAGACTGAGGTGGACTCGTGTGTGGGCCGCGTGCTCGCCTCATCTCGTACCGTGCGATGCAGACGGGCGCAGCAGCTCTCATAACGCTTGCTACATCTCCACACCGCGCGAGTCCGTGGCGATATCGCGCTGCAGTGTGTTGTGTACCGGCTGTCAAACGATCGCATCGCCAAATGGAATTCTACTGTCGCTTAACGGCTCGCCGTGACAGTCGGCCTCTCTCTCTCTCTCTCTCTCTCTCTCTCTCTCTCTCTCTCTCTCTCTCTCTCTCCCGTTAATGACATGGTGAAGCCTCGCACCTTTTATTGCCTCGTGTGCAGCGAGAAACGCTCCGGACATCGTCAGCACTGTCTTTCCTCTCCCCGCTCGGTCTGCTATGCCTTCGTCCAAGTTGGGATTTATTGTAGACGAATTGTTCCGAGTGCGGTGCCGAGCCTCCGAGAGGTCAAGTATTTGCGGGCCGAGCGGCATTTTTCATCGCTGCAATTTGCTGCCATACTTTGAAAAATGCCCCATCGCGCATTCGGTGTTCACTCTCGATGCAAGCGGGTATGCCAGGGAGACGCGCTCTCGACCCGGGCGGTGTTGCTGGCGATCCGAATCCTCCCAAAGAAATGCGCTGCTCCGTGTTTTATTGCGTATCAAACATTTATACGGAGCAGACTTCTGACCCAACGCTGCATTTTTACTTTCAATTTAGAGCGGTAGAGCGACTCGCGTCGTGTGATTCGTCTTCAATGAAGCATATTTCGATCTTAAAGACCTCATTAACGCGCCCCAAGGACCCGAAGAACAACTTTACTGTCCTGGTGCGTACACGAGGCTTGCTCGAAATTACCTGCCCTTTATCGAAAGAGAGATCTCTGGTCGACGATCCTCATCTCTCGTCCCGACATCTCTCCGCCTCCGTCTCGTGATGCGCCACTTCTCATCGAACGTGCAAAATGTCGTCGTGTTGCCAACTTCTCTCTGACCTTTGGATATTTTTTACAATGGCATCGCGCAATTTATATAAACGAAATTAGTGGGAAGATATTCCTGATTGCCTCGTCTCTGACTCGCTTTTCTTCTCGGTTAAGATTAAACGAATAAGTTCCCAAGAGGATGGACCTGAAAGAAATTTCCAAGCATAGAATGTCTAAAATCACTCGGGTTCTCTAGTGTATACGTTCCAGAGTCAGAATACAGTGATCTCCATTAAACACGTCTCAAACGCTCGAGTACTCCGTATATGACTTGATTCTTTCTTTTTCTTTTTTTTGTTTACAACTCAAACAGCTCAATTGCGCTTAAGTTGTTGGCCAAATAATGCAATTATAATTGAATAACATCACTTTTGTTCGCAAAATCACAGAAATTTGCTAAAATGGTGAAATTTCATTCTCTCATCTGATGATTATTTGTTCCAAGATTTGGTCGCTAGATGGAAATTACAATCGAAATCAAGTGTTGTGATTTCGATGAGAGACATTGAAGGTAATTGGAATGGACTTGATGAACAAAATTTGAAGAAGGAGAATACATACTTATTAAACTTGCAAATAATAGTATTCCAAAACTCTGAGTTTCACAAGAATGATCAGCATATTCGACATAAATTCAACACAGGTATTGCTACTTTTGAAGGATAACAATAGGTTTTAACGATATTCAAAGCCTCGTTCGAAGCCATATTTAGTTTCAAGACGGGGACTCAAAATTCTTCAAGATAAGACGGACATGAGACCAGACCGCTTCTCGTCTCGTGGAATTCCTCTCTCATCAATCTTGGATAACAAAGCAACAAACTGTTAGATAAGACAAGAGTTGGTGATGTTCGTCTCATCTCTAATGCTAGTGCTCCTAACTCTGCACTATGAAAAAGGGGTTGAAAATGTAACCAGTTGTGTCAACCACCTGGTTGAAAATTCAATCAAATGGTTGGAATTTTTTTGCTCACCCACTGGTTGAGCTTTCAACCGGTGATTGAATTAATGTCCCACGAGGGCGTCCACGTGATTTCAACGGAGATTATGTCACAAAATTACCCGAATTTCTGGCCAGATTGTTGAATAAGACCACCGTGGCCTCCGTTGGGAACACATACACAGTCTCCTCGTGGGACGTTAATTCAATCACTAGTTGAAAATTCAACCAGTGGGTAGGCAAAAAACTTCAACCAGTGGTGGCAAATTTAGCCATCGATTGAAAATTCAACTAGTGGTTGAATTTTGTCCCTCAAACAGTGGTTGAACGAAAAACATCAACCAGTGGTTGAAGTTCTTCACTGAAATGTTTTACAGTGTATATTCGTGTAAACATTCCTCAACTTCATGGTTGTAACCGTAACATTATTTTGCGTCTCTGTGACTCTTTCCTCTTGGAAACTCTTCAATGAATTCATCCAGTACAAGGGAAATACTGAAATTACTTAAATATCGCATCACAATGCCTTACCTGATGATCAGTCCGATAGTAAAATTATAAATTGTTAATTTTCCAAAAGTTACTCGCATTTTTCGAGCAACATTTGCCAGATTAAAATTGAATAACAACAATCTCGGACTGTCTGCATGATGGATAGTTTTTTGAGTGTTTTACCTAACTAACCGATCATGATACGTTTCTTATGATGATAATTCTTCCCGAAACCTTCCCTGCAACTGCGAAATTCTTCAAATTCAACAGGAAATATCGTTTCTTCAAAATGATTGGGTAATAGGCCCCGAATGAAAATTTCACAGCCTCACTCATAGACCCAGCATTATGGAGATTGATTATGACGACTTGAAAGCTCATATAAAAATTCCAGAACCCGACAGAAATTGGAGCGTAGCAACGCCAAAGCTAGGAAGTACTTGCGGGACGTATGATGATGAGAATTACACTTTATACGGGGCGTTCAGTTGACAAATTACCCAAAAATTGCAGCCAATAAATGGAGACGGCGTTTTTTTTAGACCCAGGTAACGACGAGGAGCTGCGTAAAAAAGTCAAGCAATTCGGTAAAATAGGAGCGAGCCGGACGTATGGTCCCGAGCTTTGTCTATGAGTCAATAGGAGCCACGGTACTTTCATTTTTTTATTTTCGCGTGTCCTTCCTCGGCTGCGTGTACAGGCGCGCAGCCTCATTTTCGTGACACCGTAAACGATCCAAGAGTTTTTTAGCACTCGCGCGAGCCCGTAAACGAGCGAAATTCCGACGGGGCGGGCGGATCGCTTTATTATGGCTTGACTCCCTCGACCTCTACCTCCGTCTCGCTCCGTTTTCGGGGCCACGACTTTTCCGGTCAATAAAGGCAAAAAGCAAAATACCGTTGCAGGGTCGAGGGCCGCACTCCACAGGGCGAGGCGTTTGCGGGGGTGCGTGCAATATAACGGCACCGCTCACCGGGCCAGTGGTACTATATACGGTCCCCGCGCGACGCGCCTTGACAGAAAGTCACGCGGTCGCGACTTTACTCGTCAGGTAGTACGCGTACCCGCGCTCGGAGAGGGCATACAGCAGCCTCACCGTCAGACGAGGGCCAGACGCGCGGGGCTGCAAATCAGCAATACAACCAATACTCGGTTGCCGCGACGCGCAGCCGGGTCGAGATGAGCGCACAATGGGATCGATGATGGGCCCGTCTCGGGCTGGCCCTGACTCCGGCCCGTCATCGCGACGCCTTTATGGCGCTGCCGTGCCGCTCGTTGCGGAAACGGCAAATATCCGCGCTCCCCGCTCGCCGGCATGCACCCATTGTCGCGCTCAAAGGGCGGCCCGCGCCGCCCACTCGTCGCCCTTTCGCCAAAGTATTCGCGAGCGCGACCGCAGCGCTAATCTAATCTGGAACGCGAACATGCCGCGGCCCGCCCGAGTCCGCTCATCGGCGCCGTAAATTTCCGAATGAGTCGCACCGGGCGGGAAATCAGCTCGGCCCCGCCCCTTTGGCCATTCGCGCGCTCGCGATTGCATTTTCGCCGGCTCTGGTTGAGCGCGCGGTGGGTGGAGTCGCGACGCGCGCCCTGCTCCAGGCCAGCGATATGGTATATGTGCGAGCTCGGTGCCGCGCAGATGACTTCCACAGCTCCCGCGGGTATACTCCTTACTTGACTCGGGATTGTTGGCGTTCCACGCGATCTCTCCTTTCTTCGGATTGCTTCCATTAGCCCCTGCTGTTCTCCCCGGAGACGCTGAGGTATCCGGCGCTGATTCCACGCCGGCCCATAAATGCTCGGGGAAACGAGTGCAAGGACGATGAGTAAGCACTGAATACTTCTCCCGGGGCATTTAGACATGACGAGTGGAGGGTGTGATTCACTTGTCCACGAACAAACTTACCTTCTTCCATTTAACCCAGTATATTTTATGAAGAGTTCAACTTCATTTCAATGACTATGGCCATTGATCATCCTGCACTTGAAAAATGGCCCTTGTCTACGATCTATTGGAACAATGTACAAGTTTGGATACAATGAAGAATTACGTAGAACTACTTAACATTCTTGAGAAATAAGTTGGTGCTGATGGTGAGACTGGAGAGGGTTGATATAAAGATGATCGATTTAGGAAATAAAGTTTTGACGTCTTATGCCGCTGACCCCAATATAAACATGTACGTATCCAAATTGTGACGACATGAAATTTTGGCTATAATATATTATGACAACCAGCGAATTCTCGATTACATACATGATACAATTTCGTTTCATCATTTCCCCAACATTACCTAAAATCGGTACGTCTCAGATTTAATAGTGCTCAAAAAATCGAAGTATCTGCTGGATTTCTGTGTACAATCAAGTAAAAGGTTTCACTTTTCAGACTCAGAAATGTCTTATGAAGAGCACTGATTCATCAGAGTGAAGCATTTCAGTGACTATAACTGAAGATTATCTCCTGCTACGTCACTCGACAACTCAATCTGGTGTATACCTAGGCAACAACTAAAATCTGAGGTAGTCTCTTGGGCATAAAAGAACTTATTAACACTCAAAAACCGTGGCGGAATGAGTTCGCTCTGAATTTTGAAAAACTCGAGAAGGTGTTGTAATTTCTCATCACTTGAGTGACCTGGGTTCGGACTCACCAGGAAAACTTTTTCGTCCCCATACAGGCAAACGATGAACCCACAAGGTGGCAAAAAAATCTAAGAAACGGTCATTGGATCCAAAAATTTCCAATGAAGTAACTCAATTATCAAGAAATTGTGAATGAGCTCATTCTACCGTAGTTAGTGACCGTCTATAGGTAAGACTCATTCCCATTTGAGTTGAAAGACTTCATAATGCGTCTTGAAATAGCTCATAAAGTATAGACATCTCGATAGTATTTTATTATCCCATTGAATTAATACAAATCAATATCGAAATCCAATAACATTCATCCATGGATGACATGAGTGATGAATACATTATAAGTTCAGAAAAGAGATCTAAATACTGAGCTATAATCCCCCTCATAGACACTCTGATGACCAAAAGTACAATAAAAATCTTGAATTTTTTCGGAAGATGTTGGAGCTCACTACTTGTACAGCCATTTCTATGAAATATACAACCGGAATTCTTCTGTTCTCCCCCTTCAAAGCAAGCTTCAAACCCTTACGTATATCTTCAGCTTAGCTTGGACGCCTTGTTACAGGATGATTGTCACAAGATTCTTTCAAGCCAGTCGAAGTCAGAATTTATGATTCCAGAGTTTAGAGTGAAGGTCAGAATTCCCTAAAAAGAAAGGGTACGGCAAATCTTTCAACGATGAGACATCAACGAAGACAGTTTTAAAAAAGCCAAACAGACTCCTTTGACTAGTAAGTATTTACGACGTGACCTAAATTTTCTGACCCTCACTCAATAGTTGACGTTTGCTGGACTGGCTCTACTATAGAGACATGTTGTACAATATTAGAGGAAAGCGAAAGGAGAGAAATTTGTCCTTAAGAATAAGCTCTCACCTTGATGCTGCAACTCGATGGGTTTTGCCTCCATAAAAAAACGAGAACCGCACACGTTTCTCTCGTCAAGGTGAGGAAAAGTAAGGAAATTGAAGGGAAACGAGGAGGAAAACTAATGGCCATCGCTCTTAATTACTCTGCCAAGTCAATTTCAGTGACTTTTTTAGAGCGTGCAGAATAGAATAGTCCAGTCCCCCCAACTGAAATGGATAACGAGGAAAAAGGCACAGAGGGTGAAAAAACGGTCCCATAAACTTCGGTCAAAATGTAGCCATACCGTTAGCCCCATGGAGGCCGAAGGGCATTATGGCACATGTCCAAGGGAGAGAGAGGAACGAAAACAGTAATGAGAGGAAGAAAGGCAGATAAACACCCAGACTAAAAAAGAACAGCAGTCAAAGTCAGGGAGCTTACGTTTTTACCGATGAGCAATCTATTTTGTCACTTCTTTGAGGTCCTCCAGCTGCAAAAGTCGGTCGGAACGAAATTTTTTTTGCGTCTCACGCGGCAGTATAATTATATTATTAACATAACATTTTTTGCATAAATAATATTTTGTTGGTGAAAATAAGATCATTGATCGGAATGGTACAGTTCTTGATACGTTGGATGCCAGCGCTCTATACAGAGAAATCATTCTTCGAACTCGATGTGGAGAGTTATTGATTAACTTATTCTTCAATATCTCAGCTGAATTGAGTAGAACTTGTCCCAGATCATATTAGTACAAGGAACGAAGATTATGATAATTTTGTAATGATTGACCAGGAGTTGGAAACAGATTATTGAAGTCGTATCACTACCTACGATTGATTCAGGAAGAATGATGTGTTTTGGAAAAAGTGTGGATTAATTTCTTAGCGTCAAAAATATTGCAATGATAGATGATACATATGAGGACTAGGTAAGCGATTGGGCACTCAGATTGTTGATCAAGAAGAAGACATCGATCACTTCATACTCTTCACACAAACGTGCATATAGGGTATATATAAAGAGCCATCCCGGGTATTGGGAAACCTTGTTATTTGCTTCAACGGCTATATGGGTGCATCTGATTAATATGT
>JAPYYZ010002437.1:0-13115 GCA_030522705.1 Eretmocerus eremicus | reverse complement strand
AGAGAGAGAGAGAGAGAGAGAGAGAGAGAGAGAGAGAGAGAGAGAGAGAGAGAGAGAGAGATTCTCTCGCAAGTTCGTTTGTAATGCACTTGCAGTGAGCCGAACGCTGAGATTTTTTGCGATATGATACCAGATGAGGGATAATAACTCCTCGATTCAGAACTGGAATATTTTACAATCAAAATCATACAAATAGAGAATCATTTCCAGTCCGTTTTGATCCGCCAAGAATTCTCGTCGGGCCATTACACCCTGTTTATCAACTTTTAAGTATCATCAAATGATAAAGAGACGTTTAGGTACTCATATTCCCATGTCCTCTGTGTAACGAGAATTGTATGAAGGAGTTGCCGTGCTGTGAGAAGTCAATTCGAGTCGCTTTCATGCGTCAAGATGCCTCGCCAGATATATCACATCCTGTATATAGGCTGTTAAGCGCTCAAGAATGATCAACAGACGATCTCATAATCACGAGCCTTTGTTCCATACATTATCACGGTCATCTGAATGGAATATTGAGCTGTAAGAAGCCGTCTCGAGTCGATTTCATGCATCGGAGAGCTTTTTGGGCCCCTGCACCCTTTATATCGACATTGCGATGTTCAAACATAATCATTCGACATCCCCACACTTGTAATTCTTCATCCCAGATGAAACTGGAGCCATGGAGAAGAGTAGTCCCAGTTGCGCTAACAAAAAAGCGATTTTTCGGCAAAAATCGCATTTTTGGAGGTTATCTCCACCACTTATTGGGAAAATTCCAACGGATTCGAATTCTACGCCCCAAAATACGTAATGTGTACTTTGTTTCAAGGTGTCAGGTCTTAGTGCATACGGGAGCCTATCCAGCTCCCGGACTAATTGATGTTACTTACCAAGACAGTTCATACATCAGAAGTAGATCATGAATGTCGAGATTGCCGGCAAGAATACAAAAATGCTGTCAATTTGAGAAAACATAAGATTAATAAGCACTCTCCAATCACTCGAGTGATCAATTGTTTTTTATGTGAAAAATTGGTTCCAGTATACGGTATGAAGAGACACATGGCAAACCATGAATCAGATATAAAATCACCAATTGCATGTGAAGAATGTGACAAGGTATTCCCTGACCCCACTATTTTGTTGAATCACAAGATCAAATCTCATTTGAAGTGTGAGGCATGTTACCTAGTTTTCCCATCGAAGTTCGTTCCAACAAAGCATGTAATACTGATGCACAATAAGAACAGGAATATATCCACTCGTTCGGAGTGTTCAGAAAAATTTGTCAGTCAATGTGAACTGAAGAGGGACTTGGCAGCCCACACCGATTAGCGGGTCAACAGGTGTGGCTCATGTGATTTTGTATCAAGAACTAAGGAGACCTTGAGGCAACATAAGATTTGGAAACACACCTATGATGACCACAATATGAAGTCATTCAGTTGTGATCAGTGTTTGTGCACATTGAGAAGGGCTCCTGAATTGAATTGTCATGTTAGAGTTCATAGTATGGAGGGAATGTATTCTCATTGCCGAGTTTGTGAAAGAGTTTCGAGTATCTGGGCAACAGGAACAAGCATCAGAGACTCCACCACAATGTGAAAATCTCAGAACTTGAGGACAATGGGAGTGAAGATTCATCTCAACTTATGAATACAGCCAAAAAATTGGTACAATTTTGTAGAATAAATCATGCTAGTATCAAGAATTTTCCGCTGGCCCATTGGTGACGGTAGCCCTTGTTATGGAAATTTACAATACCGATAATAGTATTCTACGGAGCAGTCAGGTTCCGATCAATTTTGATCTTGCTGCTGAGTTGATAGTTGTAGTATTGGTGAATGGGCATTTGGAGTCAATTTTCTTCTGAACAATCGAGACTATCTTCATGATGATTTGCTTCAATGGAGAGCCTTATTGGTAATTGACTGAGCTCATTACATTCTTAATCCCGTACATGATTCTGCTAGGATACATGAGATTGTCATACATTTTTAGTGAGATGGAATTCGTCGCTGCTAGCCATTTCAACAAAAGCAATTTCAGGAGTAAATCTATCCACTTCAAGCTGTTACTCTTCAAAGGTTTCAGATTTAGAATTGTTTTCCTCTCTTCAAACAGTGGTGGCGGCAGCAGTTGGAGCCAGCGCGAAGCTTGGAGCTTCTGCTGAATAATTTGAACGCAGTGAGCATCGCCAATTAAAACGCTGACAGCCGACTGCACTATGCAGAATCGATGGAGATAGGTTCGATTCGTGTGATGGAGAAATCCGTGAGTGAATTTCCGATTGTCTCGGATATAGTGACATTGTTCCATTCGATATAACTATCCAAATCGTTCTCAATTATTCTCTCAATATTTTCGTTACTATGCGAGCAATTTGCTCTGAAAGATTCATATCCTCCGTCATCAAAATCCACTCACAGGCGCTCTCTCCATTGGCCCAGAATTGTCTTTTGTTCTCCACTTAAAGATTTCTCTCGAAATGCCAAAATTCTTGACCTGGAAGGAATTAATGCCTGTTTAACGTGACTAAAAAATGTTGCAACTATCCCGTCTCTGTATCATCAGCCAGTGATGAATTAAGTCTATTTCGAGACTAATTCATCGCATCGTTCTCCTTGAATGATCCAATTCATGCCAAGAATAAGCTTGACTGAAGTATTTGAATTTTCTTTCTTTTGAATTTCCTCCTCTCAATGCATCATGAAGAGGTTCAGGAAATATTGTCAAGCAATTGATTGATACAAAACTACGATGTGAAACAATGTTTTGGCCCATCATACTCTACTCGGTTATTTTGTCCAATTTTTTCCCTTGAGATCAATAGGGAATCATGACAAAAATCTCTTCCGAGTCAGCTGAGTCTCCAGTGATTGAACGCTTTATTAATGTCATTGGAAATCATCTTCACTCTCAAGGTCCGATCTATGTCTTTGTCTTGTTTTTCTTCCATCAAATCTAAGATAAAGATTCTCGATCTGTCTCTGTGAAAAAGTTCAGAATAGATAAAGATGATATCTTTGAACAACGTAACATAAGAGGCTTACTTCATTATAGAGTGGAGTGATTATGGACTGGTGAAAAAGATGGGAAATGGTTGATTCACACAGAAACATAATAAAACTCCCCCTGCCTCTCTCTTCAGGACAATGAATCGGGTGCACGTATGTGAGCTCAACGCTCAAGCTCGATTTCCAGGCGCTCCATTCAACGCAAGTGTACCAGCTTGTGTTTGCAATCAAAGTGGATGGAAGAAGCACGAGAGTCATGTCAGCTTTCTAGGCTGTCGTTTATACGAAGGTCGAGAGCAGAACTGCTCAAGGTCGACCGCGATCATGTCGGCTGAGAACTCGACTGCTCACACCAGATTGGCTTGGTCAAGATTCTATATCCCCCCGCCTTTGGATGGTTTAACTGATGGCCACGATACGAGCAGACTTCAGCAACTCGAAAAAGAGAGAAGAGATTCTTTGCTACACATTGCGGTACAGTGGGGCCGTTGCAGCAGAAGTTTCCACCATAATTCTCGTGAGTCTTGACTTGACTCTTTGATGTGGATCTCACTGTTGGTTAAAGGATCGGCAGTGAATCATTTCTTGGCTCCTCGATAGTGGAAAATTTTGGCTCTAGCAGAGATGATATGGATTCATTGAAGACAGCCAGTATTAAAGATACTATTTTGTGATCATACCCGAACTCGAGAGTTCACAACGATTTCCTGGTAGAAAGTCCAAAATGCCACGTAAAATTTCGTCCACGGCGATAATCCGGTGGGATTCTCCGTGAGAGAAATTCCACGTGGCTTTTCTGGACTCCCCACGAGCAATTCCTCGTTCGATTCCCACAAGGATTTTCATGTTGGCTTTTGCGACGAGGTGATACTGCTTACTGGTGATTTGAAATAGTTTCAGACTCGGAACTTCAATCGAGATTCTGCAAACTACCTTTTAAAGGACTGTTCTGTGCATGATATCACATCCTGCCAATTATGAGACCTCCCCAAAACGAACCATAAGAACTAGAGACACTCTCTCGATGAATCGAGAACATGGGCCCTGTACCGAAAATCTAACGCATTCAAATGAGTGAGATCTGAATCGAATATTAACCGTGGATGGAGATGTAAGATCTTTCCCGATGATAGGCTCTTTCCCGAATATGAGCCTTATCTGCGAGAGAGAAAGATGGTGAAACCTGTCTCATTGATAGAACACGGTAGTTTTCGTAGGATGATGAATGATTTGCGAGAATGATTATGATTTTCTAGATGAGACTAGGGATCACTCAATTCAGTGATCACGAAGAGCCTCTCTCTTCAGCGACATTCCAAAATAGTAGAATCATTCCCGGAAATATGGAAAGCATACTATGGCCATCTCTGGTTATACGATCAAAGTAGGGTAGAGTCGATAGCATGTAAGATCGGATCGTGATACTATCGTTAGCAACTATCGATTCTATAATTTAATTTGCTGAATCATGATATCATGCTGAACTGAGATTTCTGAATTCCAACACAATGCCAAGAATTGAGCAGAGGGAGAATATTCTAGAGTATTGCGATTATGATATTCTTTTTCTGTGCAGAGAATCGGGAGCCAATCAAGTGATGGGCTGGTTGCCACGATTCTCGAGGGCCACCAAATAATTGATTCCGTTACTCGCCCTCGGCCCGTGCCGTAAAATATCACACGGTATGCGGAAAACAGATTAGGCGATCTGGTATTGGAAATTGCTATGAAATTTCTGGATTTTTTGGTACTTTCAATGAAGTAAATTCGGATTGAAGATTTGCTTTTTAGGATGAGCCGAGCGAAGAATTTCAATTGATTCAATCATTTGACATTCCATCAATTTGGGTCCAAAAAACCACGCAGCGGTTCGCTTGACCTCAGTTTCATGAAAAGTCATGAGAGAATTGGTGATTCCATTCGAATACATCACTTATGTTATTGGCGAACTGGTCTACTCGTCGGCTCATCTCATGAAAATGTCATAGGAGTCATACAATGTTTAATCAATAAAATGAAGATTACTCTAAGGCAATGAAATATTTTAGATGAATGTCATTATCTTACTGTTTCTTGATCTTTCATGAAATTGTTCCCTCCGAATATGATTCTATTCTTATCTTCAATCGGCATCGTCGTAAACTTTTGAAAACAGATTTGACTGCGGATAAGAAAAAAAAATGTAACGAAGCGTCAATTTCCTTTTTCTAATTGATTAAAACGATGAGGAATGAAAACTGATCATTCACAATGATTCCATGGCAAACACATGAACAGAAAGGACCATTATCCGTTATTATTTTCAACTTCAAATTGTCGACTGAATCCAGATCTCTCCATGTTTTTGAAAATAATTATACGCATCTGATATCAAGCAATGTCACTCCGATGGTGTATACATTTTGCATTCCCAGTTTCAATGGTATAATGAGCAAATTTACTCGCAATCAGCGGAAATTCCAACGCTCGCGATAAGAATTGCAACATCGAATACATTTTGGGAATCAGCAAAGTAACAAAAATTCTACGCTCTTCTCCCCCCCCCCGCATTTTGGTAAAATTACCATCGATACGCGCAACTTCTGACTTACCTACCTCTGTAAAGAACATTTCCTGACAACCATAATCTCGAATCGGATTCCCGTGAATTACCTCATTTTGGGAGCACGTGTTTGAAACGTTTGGGAGGTATTCCTTATCGCCAAGTTACTTCACTGCAGATCTTACCTGAGATTTTTCACTGCGTAGGAATGACAAGTGCCCAGGTAATGGTGAGAAGAGGGAGAAATCAATTATTATTATTAGGGGCCTCCTATGTAAGCCGATTCAAACAAGCACCCGTGAACAACATATATTAATATGTTCAGGAGTCAAATTCTAATCAAGTTATAGAAAACGAAACTCTTCTGGTTGCTTGGGCACGGGAGCAATCCGAGGAAAATTATGGAGTGAGGAACGATGCACTCGAGTGTCTTGAGTAACAGAGTTAGAACACAAGACAGGGATAATTTGACATTCTCAGTGTTTCTACAGGGATTCTCCTTTCAGTTTTATTGAACATTCAGAATGACAAAGCAATGGGAGCTAATCAAGTTGATCGGCTAACTTTGATAATTTGCTCTCCACCTAATGAGCTTCAACATATGCCACTCTTTCATTTCCGGATCCTGAAACCAATGCTCGAGAAGGAGCAAAGCCTCAAAATCGTGAACATACGAGGATCTACGATTGATAAGGAGGATTTTTAATGAGTCTTGTGAGACATTTTAAGCCTCTCAACGAGGATGTACAGGGAAAGTCCGCTCTCTCACTGTGTGAAAGAAATCAGAAAGGAATAGGCGCTATCATTGTAACAGAAAATTCAATTCGCAGATTGCTGTTACTTTTTATGTTGAGGTGAGAACTGTGAGGCTCGTATCCATGTGTCAAAAATTCTCAAACAAATAATGTTCTATGAGAGGATGGGCTCTTCAACAACAAGAGTAGCATCTCTGAGGCTCGTCATTGAATCACTACTAGAGAAAATTCAACAAAGATGCTTGGTCCACACTCACAACTGCATAACTTTGTTTCACAACACCAGGCACTGCACATTAGGGATGATACGACGCATTTGAACTAGGTGTGCCGGACACTCCGGTATGGTCGTCGATCTTGGCCCCGGCATGCAGCACCAAGCCGCCGGCTGTGTGAAGCAACGCCGAGACGCCTATTGGGTGCACCACGCGGGTGCTCAAGGGTGGTCGTGGATCTCGTTGGCTTAGACGTCACTCGACATCTCGGATAGCAGTAGGCGTCATCTCTTAGAGAACTACTCTGAGAGCTGGCTATAATGAGAAACAAGGGAGCTTAGAAAGAAGCAGAATTAGGTTTACGGACTGACGGGCACTTGCGGACAGCTGTTTACGCGCTCTGATCGGCTCGAAAGCTGGGCTAGAGTAACCCTGGAGCGAATGACGCGAAGGTGATCACGACTTGACTCTCATGCATGATGGAATCTCATGCTCTCAACTCTCAATATGCTTTTAAAATGCCGCAACTCTTGCCGCAGCTCTCGCGCAAGCTGCGCTCGTTGCAACTTTCACTTACCCACTGCTGTGATTCGAAAAATGCGCAAAAGCCGAGCCGCTGTATGCACAGGAGGTCGTTGAATGTCACACGGCTGACGATTGCAAAAATCACAATCAGAGGAAAACACGTCAATCCACGGGAAAACTCACGAATTCGCCTGACATTGTTCACAGTTGACCCGACCAGTGACACCGGGATGCCAGGGTCGTGTCGCAGAGGTTCCAAATGAGTGTTCATCGGGATGTCACAGTTTTTCTGAGAACCAGATGCCAGATTGACTGCTACTGATCACCAACTCCCGACCAATTTTACTGTTCCTGGAAACGTGAAAAGAGCGAATGGCATAGACACACAGCCAATTTGGGTTATGAATCCGCACGAAAACAAATATTCGAGTGTATCGCCGCTATATACCCGATACACTCAATACACCCCAGCGATCCGTGCGATACTCCCCTTTGATACACCCCTTAGCGATGCACTCGATACACCTCAGCGATACAATCGATACGCCTCGCGATATGCTCGATGCGCTTTGTGATACAATCGATACGTTTTGCGTTACAATTGATACGCGATCCAGCCCGAGAACGGGGGGATAGGAGGTATTGTAACACCCTGTATACCAGAGATGGTTATTCTTGTTATCCATAACAAATATGATGGAGAGAAGATCGCCAAGTCTTCTTTTCAGTGTTTAGAACCAAGCAAAGTAGTTTGTCATCACGAAAAGGGAAATTGACGACTTCAAACAACAGTTTGTGGATCCTCGAGGCCAAATCTGGAAAACCACCGGCTTTCATTCGATCCAACGTGAATCCAAGTAACATTTACAAGTAGAATCGTCACCTTAGCTCCTGAACTGTCTCTATGCCTCTGGAATTACCGGATTTTCTAGAGTAGTTACGTAGCTTCCTTATCCGAAGAGGCACACACAGTCGGTTTAAGGCATTTTGTTCGTGAAGTCAAGTCGAATATCACACAGATATCATCTCAGTCAAATGATGATGTATTTCTATATTTGCGCCGCTGTACACACGTAAGATTTTTTCATCAAATCGTTGTACCAAATCCCACGAGTGTGCGGTTCCTCTCGTGACCGGCACATCTACGCGGCTCTCTCTCTCAGAGAATATACATCAAAGAGTTCGTTTTTACTCATTCGCAGGAATTTTCGGCGATAGTTGGTCCCAAAATATCAGCACGTGAACACAGAACTTACTCGTTGTGACTCTCGCAATTGGCAAGAAAGCGTATATTTTGAATTTCTAAGGCCAACCGCGATCTCAATACGGGAGAGATAGTAGCTAGAAGAAATATTTTCCGTCGTATATGATGTAGAGAAATTTTTTTCAAATCCTTCATGCTCTACTAGAAGGCTCTATCACCGTGTAAGGTAGATGTACCAATGAAGGAACACTTCTTTGGAGGTTGCACGGTTCAGAGCAGATTCCTGCTTTTTAAGAGCAGTGACATGGAAAATAAAATATGTGTGGGATAGATGAGCATCTGGGGGACCAAGATCAGTTCTCAGAATAATTTTTGAAGCAGTAGAAAGATATAGTTATCCGAGTACGGGAAGCTAATCGTGTCCCAATGGAGGAACATTTTCTTAAGGCGTGTCCGTATGGTGGAACACTCGTGTTCCAGTGAAGGAACACGATACTCATCCCAACGTGAGCCAAAGAATGCTCCTTCTCGGCCTTGAGTCGGGGCTGGAAAAATCATTGCTCTTAATTTGAAAGTGAATAATTTTGAAAGAGCATTCATCATCGCTGAATATGTGAAACGTAGTATTCATTGAGTCTCGAGAACGAATCACAATATGTAGTTATTTAGATTTCTCAAATTGATTAAATTGAATCAACTTGTGAAATATCCGGATTCCTTGAGAATGTTTTATATCTTATTGAAGTAAAAAGAGGACTATCCAAACTATCAATTGACATAAATACTGAATATCTTCCGATTCCGAACGATAATTGAAAATTCAAAGGTGCACAGCACCATAACGATACTAGAATTCGGGAAAATACAACATTGATGCAAGGAGGCATTTTCAGAGATCTAATGAAGGATAACAATGAAGTCTTCCTAAATTGAAACGAAAGGACCTATCTCAAGTCAAGATTCTCCTTCTTTCAGCTTCTTCTGTGAATCAGCCAATTATTTTTGGTTGTTCTTCTCCTCTTCGGCCAATGTTTTGTTCTCTTCCAATCTCTCTTTCTGTTTCATTATTTGTTGTCGAGCTAATCTCCTCGTTTCTACCCCTTGTTTTCTTTCAAGTTTCAGCCATTCAGCTTCTCCTTGTTTTTGGAATTTCGCATTTTCTCGTTCTAACCAAGCATCAGAGCAGCCTGCTGATGGTGGCTTAGGTCGTTTTGATGCTTGGGCAAGCATTCCTTTCTCAGTGGTCAAGTGTTTAATAGGGGAGCATTCATGGGAATTAGAACTTGGAACAGAGATACCTGTAATCAATTTCGAATAGTCAAACATTCCAGTAAATCCAACAGATATCTCTTCAATAGCCTCAAATCGAATTGAATAGAGAACGTACTAACCTACTGATTCGTCACAGATTGGCCCATAGATATCTATTCCACTGTCCACGCTAGAGTAATTTCAACTTTCATCGATTCGAATACCTCCATCACGATCGACATCACAAGATCTGACACCATCATAATCCAGAGCTTCGTCAATGTTTTTGATGAATATGGTGTATTAAGGTTCTTGCTCTCTAACAAAGCATTTTTGCAGTCATTCTCGGATGGATTTAATCGATCGAGAATAGTATCGTGCGATTCACAAAACAAGGTTGCATGATATTCATCCTGCGTAAGACAAATTCAGAAGACAAACCTGTTGACTTGCTGTTCTTTCCATCAGTCTGATCGGTTGGAATTACAAGATTTCCATCTAGATATGATCGATCATCGTCAGTTAGCACACCCTTTGTCATTATGAAATCTTCGTCAAAAATAGAGCTGTCATATGTCAGAGTAAATATACGATTTCTGTGATCGTCTTCCAATTTAGAATTGAGTATAGGAAGCATTTTGTTTCCATTGTTGATAGCGGCAGGTTTATTGACAGGTAAGGGCTCGAAGACCCCCTTGAATGGTAACGTCCCTATGGATTTGATCTTGGGCATCACTTTGACGTGATTTTCTAGACAATGATGGATAAAATTCGAATCGCATTAGAGTCAAATCATTCAGTCGGATTGAGAACAAAAACCAGATATTGCCAACAAATTCTACGAATTCATTGGCATGATGCAAATCATTAGGTAGAGAAATAATGTAGAAGTCAAAACAAACTTGTTCGTTGAACACAACTCCCAATGAATTTCAGATTATCTCCATTCAATACTGAGGTCGAATCTTCAGAATTGAATGAATCTACAAATTCTATGTCCAGATCTTTGACAAGAGATAGCCGAGGTTCCAACTTCATTGCAGGGGTAGATTCACCTGGGACATTTTTATCTGATTCAGAGCCAAGTATATGAGAATCATTATCTTGCGTGATGAGATTGCTCTCAATTAGAACCTGGAATTCTATGATCAAAAAGTCGGATATCTCATCGTTTAAATCTATTCTTGGAATCATTCTGAATCAAGTATCACAAAGAAGGATGATAAGAAAAATTGAAAAGACAATTGATCGCAGATTTGAATTGAATTACTTCAATCATTATTTTGAAACATTTTCGTAAAAGTGGATGGAAATTTGAGATTGAAAATGGATAGAGATATTTGTATGAGATGACCAAGAACGAGAGACTGGAATTCATACCTGAAACTCCCCTGTGCAGCATGAGCCAATATTCATATAAGCCTTTATGCTCAAGATTGCGAGTTCATTCTCCATCAGATTCAGCTTGTCGGAATTCTTGCACCAAGGTGTGGGGCAAATTCTATTCAAAAGTTAGTGAATGCTGCTGCTCATCATGTTGACCATTTTCAGGTCCGGCAGTCAGTTGAGCTCCTCTGCCCTGTTCTCCGTTTTCCCTCACTTCATTCATAACATCATAATTCACTGCATCTGGATTGAATCGCATCAGCCCACAAGCTCTGGATCCATTTGAGATAGTGGTTTCTACTCCAGTCATTGAATCCAATGCATTTTTTAGGATAGTATAAAAAACTTCCCTGGTCATATATCCACTTCCAGACATTTCAATACTCCATGAGCTGTCTGGGACGCTCTCGATGGCTGCCTTTGGTATGGTTTTCTTGTAGGGATATATGATGCAAGGAGGAGCACGGTTTCCATCAGCACTATACACAAATAGCAAAGAGAGTTTTTGCTTATCTGAACCCTCGAAAGTTTGATGAACTCCAGAACTTCCTTTTGGCGCTATGACCGTGCCAGGTTTTGGATTGAACCACATAGCAGTCTCATCACCATTGTACACTGATTTTTGCTTCAACGTGCAGATTTGTTCTCAGGATCATACATTTCCTGAAGAATTTGAGATCTTTCAATTTCACCAAACCATTCTCTCAAATTTCCCTCTGATACAGATGCACGAACATCTGCCGAGTCTTGTGGAGTTCTAATGGACACTTCAGGGTGACATGCCAAGAAACCCTCATACCAATGACGTCCAGGTCTCTCACACTTGAATGGAGTCGGCCTCTTCTCTGTCACAAGATGAAACTGCACATGGTCTATTAGTTGAAGTTTATCAACTAGACATCCTTCTCTAGCACCCTTAACAATCCAATCAACAATGAGCTTCTCCCCGATGTCAGTCAGGATTATCTTGGGCCCGTATTTGAAGTTTCTGACAGGATTGTTCGTGGTTCTGAAAATAGTTGTCGCACGGCCACCATAAAGGGCAGATGCTTGCCATATAGAGTACCGTTCATTCACAGCTACAATAGCTTGTCGTAAACTTCCGGCAAAGTAACTCCTCTGCACACTCCTTTTCCTCTTGAATTGCTCCTGCTCATCCACATTTACAGCTTTGTTTTCGTTGGCTTGTTTTGGTTTTCCGCTCCATATTTTCCTCTCACTTCCTCTTTTCTCACTTTTCTTTTTATTTGTCCCACCTTTTGTACTTTTTGGAGTCATTGTCAGCTCATCTTTCTGTGGAAAAGTATCATCAATCATTTTCCTGGAACAACAAAATAATAACTGACATAGAACAGAATGCAATGTTGCATGATTGCAGGTTAGATTGCTGTGTTGGTGTTGAGAGAGATTCGAAATGATTCTCATACTTACTGTGAGGAGATATATCTACTCCGCGAGGATACTTCCCAAGCTCACGATGAGAGCATTGAAGACGAATCTCTTGGGGATCTATCATTCATATATTCTTTGGTCAACAAAGACTTCCATGAAACCGGTACCAAATGCTATACGACAAGTGCTCTGACTAGGCGCGAAGACGCCAGGCGGTCACAAGATCTCAGCACTCCATAACCTCACGGCAGGCATTGCCACTAACGCTTACGAGCGCCAAATTCAAATACAGAATGAGACATTGGTCCCGATTTAGTGGAACGTCGATTTTTCGTCGTGAGAAATGCGCCATAGCAAGTCAGAAGAATCGCTGTTCCTTCATACGGACAAGCCGGAAAAATGGTGAACCTAATTGGGAACACCAAAAATTTGCTGTTTCTCTATTGGGATATGGGTGAAAAGAGTTGGATAATGAAGGAACACCCTTCCAATAATGCTAAAAATCATTATATCCGAGTTCTACCGTGGATTTCATCGAAGTCAAACTTATAATCTATCATATCTGATATTCAGCTTACCTCGAAATAACCGTATACAATAATTAACACGCTATTCAAAGAGTGACTTTTTCGCATTATTCTGGCATCAAATTGACCCAAAGGTGACCGTTGGGCAACATTTGTCTTTTGGAATTTTCCCTTGAATACTTCAGTGTATATCGATAACACCGGCACACAAAAAAATAAGTACTTGTACTTTTGACCAGACCCACCTTACTATATGTATTTTGGCCCGCTGAAACCGAATTCGAGCTCGGTTTTGCCCGCTGACCTCTTTTTTCTC
>JAPYYZ010002436.1:0-14580 GCA_030522705.1 Eretmocerus eremicus | reverse complement strand
CCCACTCTCGCCTATCAAGAGAGTTGGCCGGTTGGCCCCTGGCGGCAGTTTCCGACATTCGCCGCTGGGTGGCTGCATATCGCCAACTCAGCCCTCCACTCGTATTTTCCAATTTATTTGGCGCTTCTGGGCAATCTTATTACAATTTGGGATGGATCATCTGATCCATCAAAGCATATACATCAGCTCAAAATTTTTTAATTCAAAATGAGCCTAGTATCCGCTTTAAACAATTGGGTAACGAGTGAGAAAGGGCAACTCGCGAGTGGCCGATGCAAAAGGCGATTCGTACATAAGGGACTCGCGGCCGCTATTGGGACAGGTGGTCCGGCGTTACTCAGCTATTCGTTCAATGGTGTTTGCCCGCTGAAATCCCTCGACGCTCTACCCAGAACAGGTTAAGATTTGAGGACTCGGAGGTCGTAGACGATCAACTGTGAGAATGAACCTGCCGCCCCAGAAATGCTCGCTGAGCCAGAAATGCTCGCTGAGCGGATCCTGCCCATTACTATCGCCAATACCAAAACAGCCAACTCAAGGCCGTATGGTACAAAATTTCACCCTCCTCTTAGAGAGTGAGATCAGTCATTGATGCCTACGAAGGCTCTCCAACAAAACATGTCGCATCTCGATGTGTCGCTGGTCAGCTTTAAGCAGGTGAATCCTATTTGGAATATGTATGTCAATGCAAGCAATAAGACAGAACCGCCATGAAGTGACATGGCTAATGGAACATGAACACAGCCGTTGGGCCATAGGCTTTATCATAAAGTCTAAATCCGCAGTACGGTGAATGTAACCTTACAAGAATGAATAATACAGCTGTAGTAGCGACTTCAACCACTTTTTTTGTAATTTGATGATTAAATTTTTCTCAGGTTCAATATTTTGATTATTCTCTTGAACACTTTGCTGGATACCTGAATGGAAGAGGTGCAATCCAGATCAATTTCTCAAACGGTTCTTGCGTGGAAGATTTCAAACCAGATTTCTCTGCTCTCGGATGTGTGAGACAAGTAGTCAGCCCAAAAAGATGCAAATGCGTATAGATAATGGAGAATTCAAGTCTGCAAGTTCTCTCATTCAGGGACGTCTGGGATATGATAGCTCTAGCACTAGGGTTGATCCGATATAGAGCCCATATGGCCATGAAGTACTCAGATCAACAAATAAGAAAAGTGATGTTGAAAAATCATAGGGGTTTTTTCGAGGGAATTTTCTTTTCCATAAAGTTGATCAAAAGCCTTATGATTGGATGACATACGCCGACTTGGCATTGGATTGTATCAAAAAGTTGTGAGAACTGACTGAGTATGAAAAGGGAGTGAAAAGTTATTTCTGGAATGAGATTCGAGTTCCTGATTCGTCACGATAATCGAAGTCGGGAAAATGTCCGTGTACTGAGAATATGAGAATTAGGTTCATCCCGAACAGAGTTGAATCGAAATATATGTCTGATACAATTTCAAACAAGGCATGATTAATGCTATGATTGATCCGTCATCAACTTCAATTTGTCAGGAGCAGTCGTTGCATTTCAAATCTACTCTAGTTACGATGACTCCACTTACTAGTTCATCTTCAACTCACACCTAATTCAAAGTATGACCAGTCCTGCGGCTACAGTTCATTATTATGTTCATTGGAAATTTGATCTACTTCGAGCGCGAGAGCTTCATAATGCAAATTCTGGTCGAGAATGAAGACTCAACGAGGGAGTATGGCGTGTTGTGGGAGTTCATGGAAGCCAATATTGTGCGGTTTACCAAGACAAAAAGACATCGTAGAGGGTATTATGTAAGCTTGTCGTCGACCGCAAGCGATGATGCATTATAATTAATAGCGTGCTTTCGGACGCTCACTCTCTTTTCGTGGTCACTCGAGAATGGGAAGCAGAGCCTAGTCATGCCAATTTCTCTTTTAGTTCATCTTACACTGAGAAAAAATTTTCACTCAATAGGAGGAAATCGAGAGTCATGACATTCACTGGCAAAATCTCTGCCAATCATTGTATTATATGATGTACGTCACCAATTCACGAGCCTTGATAAAGTTCTTCTCCCGAGCCACCTTCAAAGAGACTTGTGATCCGCTAAATTTATCCTCAAATCTATGTTTCGCTTAATTAGGAAAATATCATAGCAATCCAAATCACTCAAAACTTTAGTGGATGCTCACATATATCACTGTCAATAGTGATATCAATGATACAGGCACTCTTTCTCAGAACATTTCTAGAGCTCACGCGTTGAGTCAGAGTTGCAAACGTGATTCAGCATGCACAATGCACGAATATAATTATAGTAACCCGTGTATACCCCATTGCATGACATGATTCTTGCAATCCAGATTGAATACAATTCTAGATCAGGATTTCTTCCCTGTGAAGTCCTTCCGTGAATTTTTGTTTGCGAGAACTTTAGAGTAATTTATCAGTTGGAATTGAATTTATCCGACAATTTCTATTTTCATACTTTCGGAATCGGCTCGATACTGTGCATCTGAGTCAACGACTCCGAAGCAGACCTCTCGCAAGATCTCCGAGCGCAATATCCGTGAAATGCAATATTGCCCGAGCGAATTCGTAACAAGTTTGGCTTCGGTACACATCTTTGGAATACTCGGGGTAATCTCATCATCGATATTATTTCCATATCCATCCACTCGTTATCCATGATCCAAACTTTGCCAATTAAATCAAACAAACCAGGGCATTCCATTGATCTCGAAGAGTTATGAAGGATAGAGATATACCGACACGTGACGCTCAATTCAATTTGAAATTTCACCAGAGGGTGGCATTATGGCGAAGCGCACGTCTGCCGGATAATCTAATAAATCATCGACAGCATTCGAAAAGACACGTGGTACCGAAATTTCAATTAGGCGCGTATCTCGAGCACACCAACGGCTGTCACTCTCTCGAGCAAAACGCGCTCGCGACTGCTCGTTCGTTTTTCGTTTCCCCTCGCAAATCAGATCGCGCAGCTGCATTATCGAGAGCGCGTCCCACTCGAATTGCGCGCGCCCCTCGCTCGACGAGAGAGCCATATTCCGAATTGAACGCGAGTGAAAAAAAAACCAGCGAGCAGAGAGCCAGCTATCTGTTCGAGTCATCGGATTCTGTATCTAGTCGCGCGTCGGGGGCAGATTTACGGCGGGCGTTAGTTTTCCCGGGGCGCGAGTCTGCACGCGGCCCGAAAATGGTGCACGTATATAGCGCGATGGCAAAGTGATGGAGTTTTGACGGATAGCGCACTTGTTGGCTCTGTCTCGATTCGCCCGTCTATTTTGGCGCGCACGACCTGTAAAGCGTTTATACGTGCAGCGTCATCGCTCGGCTGGCTTTGGATGCGCGCCGCTGATCCGTTTAATGAAATGTTAACGAGCTTGTCGGTTTGTACACGGGCGACGATGAGCGATCGAAGCGATCGGCTCGTCGCTCGGTCGCCGAAGGCTGCGCGCACGATTCTCTCGTTACACGAGTAATTGTTCGAGGCACGAAGTGTAATGAGAGAGAAAAAAGTCAAGCGAGTCACGATTGTCATTCGAATCTCGTTCGGGTTCATGGAGGTGGGAAGTTTTACGTTTTGACCCTCGTCCGGGACCTTCTGCCAAAGGAGATTTAGATTTAATTGCATCTCGTGGGTTGGCATCATTCAATTTGAATTCATTACCAAAAGCTCGAGACCAATCATCGTTAATTCCTGGGACTGAATTACACGAAATTCACTCGTTCACACGCTTGACATGACTGAAAGTGAAGTGAATAGGAGAATTAAAATTCCGATTCACGATGAACTCACCTCCATCCCTATAATACATCTCAAACTTCAATGAAGTTGATGACGTGAACATTTGTAAGATCGTCACAAAGCGTCAGTCAAATCACACACACGAATGAGTATAACTGGACGTGAGATTTTGTATCGGAATTGACAAGATTTCTTCTCGCGATAACACGCACAGTTGATTATTTAAAAACATTCGCTGGTGTGCAAATAAAATACAATTGATACCAAAGAATTAGTCAAAGTGACAATAATTTTTTATCAATCAAAAAGAAATGCTCTCATAACATAAATGATATCGCTCGTTCATGTCAATGATGATACTCGCTCGTATTCATATCGCTCGAGACAACCTCGGTTGACTCGATCATAATGGGGATGCAAATGGTATCCTCCAAGCGATTCTCCAAGCAGAAAATGATCCCTTGCATTTTTATCTGCACAGCAGTGCACATTAACGTCGAAACTGGGTCGCAGGAAGGAAAACATCTCCGGCTACATTGAGAAAGAAGCTCAGGAACTGCGGATCGAAGGAGAAAGATATCTCTCCACAAGACGACTCGAGTATGCTGCTTTATTTTCACCTTTCGCGACCACTTTGCAGTCCGAGCTGGCGCACATAATCCCCCGCGAGTGGCGCACACGTCCCATTTATCCCGAGATCAACTCGGCGAAAATCGAATCTGCCCGACTACGCGGAATATTATTGTCATCCCTGGCATCCAATGCACCTCTTTTGACGTCATGGTCAGCCTCGATAAGCGTATAATTTATTTCCCAACCCTTAGATTCGGCCGTTCCTCTTCGACCCCATTCTCTTTCTCTCTTCCTCTTCCTTTTCCGTTTCTTCTTCCTGCGGCGCGGTGTACGTACATTTTGTATACGGAGATAGTCGGACCCGTGAATGAAAAAGCTGAGATATCACTACGAGGGTGCATGCAAGAGACGGAAGAGAGTTTATGTTGACTACATATCAAGTTTGAGAGCTGCCTTTTTGTTTACGAGCCTAGGCGAGCGAAAAATTCTCTCGTGAATCATCTTGCATCTCGTTTCGTGGAGGATTTAGTAGTTGGACGGGAAATATTTTCGAGGAAGGAGCAATTTTCACGATGGGTGCGACGATGAGGTGGGGATTGAGATGGTTTCATTTCAGAGGTTCTTGAGATGGGTTTCTCTAAAAGATGCGACAAAGTCCATCGCAATCACATTTTATAGCGCGGGATCTTTTTATAGCTCATGACGATGTAACTAAAATCCAGATTTGAACATCACAGCTCCTGATCGATGGAATGCGTCTTTTTCTATCGACAGAATGCCTAAACGGCCTTTTGAAACAGCTTCCATGCGATTTATTGAACAAATCAAATTTATGAGTATGTACACGTACATATCCACGCACGAGTCATAATGAATGGACAAGTTCACACGACATTTGGGTGTTGTATTTTCTACAATTCGTGAATGCATTCTACTGGAGAGCTTCGCTTTGGTAGCAGAGTTCAACATAACTGTAGCTGGAATATATAATGGACCTGGAGCGGTATACTTGTAACGATATTGAGATATGTGTGCAACGTCCAATCGTGCAATTCCTCAATATTACGGCGTTGGAGCTATAGCTCAATACACTAAAGCTAAGCATTCGATTGGGAAGAAAACTCGTTTTGGCGGCGACCATATTGGCCCATTTGATTAACATGTAGTTCGTTTTGGATGCGGCCATGTTGGCTCTCCGCTGCCATCTAATTTAACACGGAGTTTACTTCCCAATACCAAAGTATCGGAATATATGAGGAATTAAAAATTATCAGTCCTTATGGATGGCAAATTTACTTACATCCTCTTAAGATTTGATGTTTTTGAAAGTTACCGGTAAAACAGCTGGCGTTGATCGAATCCCGAGTGGAATCGTCAAACCTACCGATGTGTCATTTTCATATCTAAGCAAAAGTTATTCCAATCAAAATATAAACGGATACTTGAAACCTGAAACTCAAACATTGAGAGTTTGTGTTATCACATGACGTGTGCTATACTAACCAACAGGGATTGAAAATATTCCGCATATGACCATACTTGGTGAGTTTCTCTCTTCAAAAATATTGATCTCAAAGGTTTTGACCAGCGCTGTTACACATGAGTGTCGATGGTAATATTGTGAGAAGTAATTACTAATAGGAACCGGTCCAATTTTTTCCGTCGGGCAACCTTAATTTTTAGAATTGATTCTAACACTAGAAAAATTATTTCAGGAAGTTTTAGAAGTATCTTCGAATCTGAGAAACTAGTTATCTAATCAAAGCAGAGAAGATTTTATCCTATAAATATTGTACAAAACTCAATCAGTCAAAACAAAATCTCTCCTCTTTGATTCCAGAAATCTTCTTTGATTTCTGAATTTATTTTTTAGAGGGTTCAAAAGAACCGGTATAAAGATGGAAAACACAAATGCAGTAGTTCATTATATTTTAAATACGTAATTTGTTTTAAAATTAACGGAATCATTATCGTAATGAATGATTTCATCATCGATTTCAACATGCCTCAGCTCGTCAATCGTGATTATTTGAAATTATACCTCCAAACGTTGTTCATTTTAGCAACAATCTGTACTTTCCAGAACATATTCTACGACAAATGATTGCACGTAAACTATAAACTCTTCCACAGTCAGATCATGCTTAGTCCTTGACAAAAAATTGCTTTTGATATTTTTTTCATTTTTTCTTTCGTGCAGAGACCATCTATTCCGCTGGTTTGGCACCACACGCGAGGTAGAACGCGTAAGCTGGAGCAGCATCGCACGCTATGTACGTAATTGTCATTATACTACTTGTTGCCATGCACTTGACCTTGATTACGTAACGTATCTCAATGTTGAGTGTTACAAAAGACAAGTTCCTTCTACTCATGTTCTAACTCTGTATCCATGTCGCACGCTATACTAAAATCACAAGTCTGTGTAAACAGTGCCACAATTATGATGAAACTTGTTTGAAATTTCACTCGCGTACCTCTTTACATTTTCTGAGCATCCTCTATCAATCAAGCTCACGCTAACAAGTCGGAAGGTTTATTGTCGATTTGTTCTCAGATTCTTCATTACGGAACAAGTTTCTAACAGAAGCACTTTTCTCAAGGAAATCGTGCCAAGTCTTTAGTTTTTTTTTGTTTCTTTTTGATCACAATTGCAGTCTTCCTCAAATGACCGTGGGAAAATCTGAAAAAAACTCAACCTTGAGTAATTATGATTCATTATCTAAGTTGCTATCTTATTTCCTTGCACGGAGCCTGATTCAGAATATCATCAAAATGAGGAATGTGAATTTTAAGCTTATCTGATGTTCTCTACACGGATTAGTCATGGGAATCAGATGAGCAGATTGACCGAGAGATCATTTCATACGACTTTTATAAGAACCCAAATTGGAATTCAATCAAGATGGATTACGAGCCTAAGCCTCATCCAAAATTCGCACACTGACTGAATGCATGAAGCGGATTCAACAGGAAGTAATACGCCAATGAAGTGAATTCATCGATTCCTATCATAAGAAAAATAAGAGTAGCGTTATCGACATGACTTTGTGTAAACTCGATGGAGACAAACAAAGAATTTTCAGAATTTTTCTCACAGTAGCACGTAACTTCATTTGATTTGTAGATCCTCCAAGTGGTCGTTTCAGGAAAGCTGTAGAATGAGCGAAACTGACTTTTATCCTCAAGATCAGCAGCTGCATTCTTCATCGTTGTTCATAACGAGATCATACTCTGACCTCCTAATTTGCAGCCAATAAAGACACCATCTAGATTTCTGGACTTCTGAATCTATTTTTGGTGAGACATTGTCAATTCATCACTTGCGCGAGGTCGGATGAAACAAAAACAATATTTCATAGTTCAATTATTTCATCGATCTTCAATTCTTATTCGGGGATAAGTATTTTTATAAAAACTCATAAAAAATTATCTGAAATAGGAATACTTTTTTAAAGATAAGAATCATCCAGAAAGCAAAACAAATCACTCTTGCGTTATCATTCCTTCCAGAATATCAATTTGTACGGCTGATTATACAATCTCATACGAGAGGGCGGATGGCCAAAACCAGGGAATACCACTTTCTAATCTCACCCGTCCACAACTGACGACGTGTGTATATGACAGCGCGAAACTCGCCGAGTCAATCACTCCCAGCACGAGCTTATTCCCGTATCAAAATGCACATGTGATGCCACGCTGAGCATGCGAAATATTCAGATAGTCCGGATGTCGATAACTGTGATGTGTTTTGAAGGAATGGTCCTGCGTGTGGGTGTAGTTCAGATTTCTTGTGGTCGACGCCACGTTCTGATAGCTGTCAATAAATTTACCACGATCTATCCATTTCGATAAACATTTTCTGACACACCGAGAGTCGTCATCATTCAGATTAGTGATTACTTTGACATCAAATAGTTGACATAAGTCTATTTTGATTCAGATTCGACGGCAGTGGTGCATCAGATCTCACCTTTCTTAGAGCCTGTAAGCAAACACAAGGCAAGTTTAACAAAGAGGTTTTCAGATCTGTCCAATGCAAATCTATGTCCACCCAACTCTTATCGTATTCATCCAGTGGTACGTGTAAAAACTATCAACCTGTACACTGAAAGTCCAGCATTGATATGAGATTCATCGATGATATTTGCAAAATTATTGATTCCGTGTCCATCAATTTTTCCCTCTACTTTGCGATCAATATGTTGAAGGGTTGAAAATTCTTGTCGTATTAACTGTAAGAAAGGTAAAAATAAGTGCACGAAGAACAACACGACCAAAAGACACCATTTGATTTGATGCACAGTCATGCACCAGTAACCATATGCCAAAGAATATAAATCGACATTGGTGGAGGATTGTTCCGATAAATCAGCGTATTTAAATAACCGAGCATGAACGAGTTTTGATATGAAATTCGAGGTTGCTGAACTCTCGAAGCGCACAGATAATTGAAGCAATCAATAATTCACGATAAAACGCCCGCATTGTTACAACTCTCCCGCTTCAGAGTAAATTTTCATTCAAGCTCGGCCAGTTGATTTGGGCAGAGGCGATCGCCTGCATCACTGCTCGAGAGGGCGTAATCTCTTAAAAGCACGAGGATCCGCATTGTCTGGCCGGCTCCCGGCGAGGCAGACTCCGCTGGACCTTTCAGACCTCGGATCGATTGCCGAATCGTCATTCTCTTGCGCGGAGCTCACTGCCCGGAGCCAGAGTCTGGCTGTACATCCTCTAACATCGAGAGGAAAAAACAAAAATGCTTGCCGGCTTTTCCTCTCTGTTTCTCTGGAGCATTGCTCTTTTTTGGGCATTGGAGAGATGGGAAAAGGAAAAGAGAGAGAAAGAGACTGACGAGCTCTTTCCTGCGTGAGAGTAACTCGTGACGCGCCGCCGGCTTTCACGTGATGAATTGCGAGAGTAAAAGAGACCCGCTGTGTACAGACTCTTGACCGGGATTTGCGAGATTGTGTCTAAAACATAGACTCAAATCCCATACAAGGGCATCAGCCTCTTATGCTCTTGGCTATTAAATGCGAGAAAATCGACAGGGTCAGGATCGCCTGGAGTATTTGACACTGCAATGTTTTTGGGTCAGTTGAAAGCTGGCTCTCAAGCTCGTTCTCTCCTAGTCACGTTTGTACAATTTGGCATGATTTTGAAAATCGTCAATCATCCAGATCACCTTGGTACACTTGGGAAAATTAGAATGAATGAGAAAGCACCTGGAGTTTTCAGATTTCTTCTATATTATGATCATTCATCTCCCAACATTTGAAACGAGATGCGTTTCAAAGCTTTCGAGAGCTTTTTTCAGTACTTGAACAAAGCTGACATATGTGTTTTTCATTTCCATGTCTATGAGCCATGAGCTTTTTTGAAGCATTGACCAGAAAGATTCCTTGCCTCAGGGCGAACTATTCAGTATTCAATATTAGACCCTTTTCATCTGTCTATTCAAATGACCCAGTATTAAAAGAGTTTCGGGTTTCCCTTTTTTGTGGAGCCGACGTAAAATTTTTGTATCCATCTTGCATTTTATTAGCATTTTTCCCACGCTAATGATGGAAGTCTGTCATGATTAGCCTGCTACTCGGCCTCGAGCCTCAATTCCACAGCGGAATCGTATTTTTAACTTACACGCCTCGCGCATTCATGTACTTTGAAACGAAGAGCTCATGAAGTACGATCTCCATTCGCATCACGGCCGCTCCATTACGTGTCTCAGGATGTCTGATGAAGGTCTCTGATACGAGAGACTCCGAGACCATTTCCGGAAACGACTGAATTCGAAACTTTTTGCGAGCATCATCGCTCATAATATAACCATTCATCGCCACGAAGGAGGGAATAACGCGACGAAAAATAAGAAGAGTGTGATTCGCGTAACGCGTGGAGGTGCTCGCTCGTATCAGAGAAGAAACGTCGGGGCACGGGAATATCATAAAAGCGTACAGAATCACCCCGAGGCTTTGCCGAGTGGCGCATCCACGCGTTAAAGCGAGAGCGAGTCGTAGTCTTCTCCTGTCCGCACTTTATCACCCGTTTGACTTTTCTTTTTACCTTCGTTTTCACATTTCTCTCAATCCATCTTGCGCCGCGGCGCTCCCGAGCATTTTGCTCGCTTTTCGTGAAAATTTTTTGCCACCGTCCGGCAGCTTTATTCCCCACCTGTGCCTGCACTCCGTGCCATGGCTCGTTCACTTGCACGACTCTATCGGCTCTCCGATATAGACGTTTCTAATTTACATTTACTGCCTTTAATCCGAGACTCAATTAGCGTCTCGAGAGCTTCGTAAGTGACCCACATGTATCCTCTCTACTCTCGGTTGTGTGATTCAGTTGACCCTGAACAATTGAGAGCGTCTAATAGTGCACCAAACAACTCACCATCTGCGAATTGATGTTTTCTCACTTTACGTTGATAACAATTGCAGGCAAATGGGATTATATCTACTGGAGCTTGACGATGTACAAAACTTGCAATCCGTTGCGGTAGCTCGATCTCTTGTAAAATTATCAGCACCAAAGTCGATGCAGCTGACTCATCCGAATCATCTTCTTGTACATACGTGAAAGAAGGGAAAAGTAGATTGTATGTAAACTTATCAAATCATACGCTTTCACCGTCCTTCTCTTATGCCGTTATCACACTTTCGTTTGCTTGATTTTCGAAAATTAATTGATTTGATTAGAAAGTCCCACGATAGTCAACATGATAGTGGACTTTGTTCTAACATTGTTTTAATGAATGTAGGTGTTAAAAGATACTAGCAGTCATTCCATGCATTTCAGATTTTATTCTATTCCATTCTATATCTCTCATTACAGAGAAATAACTAAGGAGTGGGAAAGAAATTTACTCAGAAAAAATTTTGATTCACATGAATAACAATGACCTTTGCTGATTTGTATCGTCTCGTGCCCACAACCTATGATGATAAAAGCACAACATAGATATTTTTTACTGTTTCCTCCGTACGGTTTCGAGATTCTTTTAAAAAGCGCTGTCAGATAAGATTAGCTGGGTACATTCTTGAAGATTTTCCAACACAACATTGATTTCAAACAATATGACATTTTCGGCCAAGTGAATCTCATGGTAACTTCTCAAAGTGGTAGAAAATTGAAATCCGTATACCGACAATTACACACATGTGATGTCGCTTGTGAAATGAATAGTGATCGTATCTCTTTCATTCAGGTGTCCAGCAAGAAGTTCAAAAGAATAATTGAAATACTCGATTCGGGTAAACACCGAATAACGCCAGACCACCTGTCCCAATAACGGCCGCGAGCCCCTCATGTACGAATCGCCCTTTGCATCGGCCACTCGCGAGTTGCCCTTTCTCACTCGTTATCCAATTGTTTGAAGCGGATACTAGGCTCATTTTGAACTCAAAAAATTTGAGCTGATGTAGTTATGCTTTGATGGATCAGATAGTCCATCTCAAATTGTAATAAAATTGCCCAGAAGCGCCAAATAAATTGGAAAATACGAGTGGAGGGCTGAGTAGGCGAGTTGCAGCCACCTAGCGGCGAGGGTCGGAAGCTGAGACCAGGGACCAATGTAGAAGTTGTGGGAGAGAAATGGAGTTGGAATAAAAATTCAGCAAACGATATATTACGAATTCAATGCTATCTGCAAAGAAAGGAATACATGATCTTTGCTGTGTAGTCGACTTGAAGTCTATAACCCAGTGTCGATAATGCCCTTGATGAGAGAAGAGAATTCAACAAAATTTCTTGTTCATGACTTGATGCAGGACTAAATTCACAAGCCTTCATTGAAAACTCTTTGAAATCATACCTCGGAAGATTACGAATCACACTAACGACTTTTATTTAATCAACTGGAAATTTTGGAAACTTATTCATAACAGAATCTTCGGAAAAGCTACCGACATATTTCCTCTCCGTGTAACAAACTAATCGTCACTTTCCACGTTGGAAATGAGATTTATAATATCATTAGATGAGCATTGGCTCCTGGTAGAGCGTTTTTCTGGATTTCTTTCAAGTACTACAATAGCAAGCTTGAGTGGGCTGTAGGAATAATTTCGAATTCGATCCAAGTGGAGAACCGTAGAAGTAGCTGTTGAGAGGACAGGGAGAAACACTTGGTGAGGGTCTTTCTATTTTCTCAACAATTCAAAGGAGTATATCCTCTCCATTCACCCGGAGAAATTGAACGGGAGTCTCATCTGATATTTCGTTTCAATTTTATGAAGAATTTCTAGAATCGGAGATTTGCGGAACGTGAACGACAATCATTGATGAATTTCTGTGACGAATTTTAAAAGCATCATCAGAAACTAATAGTCCACTCTAGACGGATTTGAATTGAAAGAGTTCTCTCGGAAAAAATATGTAGCCAGCAAGAGGGCATTGAAATAGCTCGTAATGTCGCAATTATGCACTTGGTCCAACGAGACAGTTAATAACGAGCTTGCGCACCGGCCGCTCCTCCTGCCGCTACTCGCTTAAAGCTGGCACAGCGCCTCGCTGGGAGGAAAGAGCTCTCAATGTAATGTTGGAGCATCAAAGTGGTCAAAGCTCGTTTGTTGCAAGTGCAATGATCTTGTTCGATCATTGAACTGGTTCGTTTGCAGAGAGATCAAACGCATCTATTGGAATATTGAGTTCCGAATGTGTTTCAATTGTTAGTTTGCCATGCGTGAGCGTTAGCGCGTTTGAATTGCTCAATTGGTTATGCGTGAAAATGCAATTGAGAACGTTTCAATAGTTTGATCGTGTCAACTAGATTGGCGTGCAATGGAGGAACCCATATGAAAGAAAAGTATAACAAGGTGTAATTTTATTAAATTTTCAAAATTATGAAAAAATTGATTCCGTAAGGGTGTAATAGTTGCGTGATCCGTTGCAGTTTTGCTAAATTTATAAATTGCTATTGAAATGTGTAATGGTCAAATCTGGATGCTAATGGAATTTTGGACTTTTGTTCTTTGATACGCGCCTTGTATCATTCCTCAAAAAGACTTTCGGTGCTAAATCTAACTTTTTAACGTTTAAAACTGAAGACGGTCTTTCTGCAAGACTACCAGCTGATATCACTATTCACGACAGATTTCTCGAGTACGTAATGACTCGCGATTATGACTAATCCAAACCCTTCACCATCCTATGAATTTCCCATCAGACATTCCTCGCCCCATTCCACCATCAAAATCGCGAGTCGATGGGCGGGTGGCCCTATACACACCTGCGCGCCGGTCTCATAAAACATTCATCGAGGCCTCGGCGGCGCCCTGAACCCCACGCCCGCAAAGTCTCTCCGCCAAAGTGCGTATTCCGACGGCTGCATTGTGCATTTCTCCATTTGCGCGGAGTAACCCCTATATACATCGCCGCGAGAGCCGCCGAGAGAGACGAGCTGTGCGCGCGCGGCACTCGGCAGATTTTCAGCCTCCGTCGTTCGTATGTACACACAACTCTTGCGATCCGTTAGCGTCCTGCTGCCGCTCCTCCTCACTCGTATGCATACTTACGCGCCTCTCTCGGGCGAAGTGAACGCCGGAATCCACTCTGCGGAGGGCTCCCCCGCGTCGCGCCCCCTGCCAATCGCATGCGTCAAAGTCAGAGGCTCTCGAGCCGTGTGCCGTGTCGCGAGTGCACGTGCCTTCATCGCGTTGGGAGCCACGAGGTCTTGGCCATGGGCGCATATAACGGATAGCAGAGACGTACGGGCGCGAGACGCGAATTTCTAATGCTTGAGGAAATCGCGGCCGCACATTTTTGTCGTCGCGAGCATTTGCATGCGAGCCAGCGGTCGTCTTGCGAATTTGCGATGCGATCGAGAGCGCGGACGTGGTCGAGTTTGATGTGAGGTTGGTGGACGTGAGGTTTTGGCGATTGCGAGTGAGCGGTATCGGAGTTTGGACGGGGGCTAGTGAGACATGATGTGGTTTGGTCGATTTGATGTGAGTGACGATTTTGAAGTCGAGAGAGGGCCATTGCGATCACGAGGGTATAAATTTGAGCGCTAAGAAGATAATAGTAAGCCAAAACTATTTTGACCTCCCTTGAATAGAACCGTTCTCCAGTATTTAGAGGCTGTTCATTCTGGATTTTCTTACTCGGCTCTCAAAATGATACCCAGCCAAGCGTACTAGGACGAACTCATCCAAAATTAGATAGCGAAAACACGGGTGGACGAAACCCTCGAGCAAAGTAGCCCTGGTTTATGTTAATGTTTGCTGCCATCGTGAAATAGACGAAACTTTTCGAT
>JAPYYZ010002435.1:0-13118 GCA_030522705.1 Eretmocerus eremicus | reverse complement strand
CCTGTTGAGTATTTTTCTGAATGCGTGAGTCACATCGTGACCCGATTTCGATTTAACCGGTTCAGCAAAAGCAAATTTCGAAAAGACATCGATAACCGTTCGGATATATTTGGAATTTCTATTTAACGTTGATAAATTTATCAAAACGATCAAATCACTTTGCCACGAGTCGTCGACACCTTTCATCTTCACTTTTCTTCACACCGGTACTCCTTGCCATCCTTGGGCACACTCGAGGATGATGAACGCTGGAGATCGGCTGACGGGCACACTCAGTAGCTAGTTTGATGGCCCAGATGATGTCTTCTCCGAGACACCACAATTATATCGATGACTTGACCACACTCAGGTGATCGATAGCCCGTGGCGTGGTGCATTTTCATGCGCGCTCAAAAATTCAAAAGCAAGTCAGAGTCTTCAAATCTCGATCCAAGTAATATTTTGTCGGTAAATATTTCGTCCTAGTATAGGCGATCTTGTGAATCAGTCATGGAATAAGGATATTGAAACCTGATCGTGCAGGTAAAAGATCTGGAAGAGACCGAGGACCGAGATTCAATCTCGATTCGCTGAGTTCTGAGAACGTATTTTTTCCTGTCTGATAAAGCGACGGATTGTTATGGTTAGGGCCACGAACACGAGATCCAAAGATCAAGCCGCAACCCGAACAAGCGGATAAGAGAATAATCATGTACTCGTGCATCCGAGCGAAACAGTCTTATCAATCTATCCCTTCCAATACGAAATTCCTGCCCACTCCTTCTCCACGAGGAGGATCGAGCGAGATCCACTGTACCCTACTGAAAATAACACAGGCCCTCAAAAAAGTTGTGTGGTCAGAGGAGTTTGAACATGTTTTTCACGTATGTTAAGCTGCTGAGTACGAATCCGAAGTCAGATTGGGGCCTTTTCGGGGCCGTTTTTGAGATATCGCCCGAGAACTGAGCCTAGAATCAACTCAACGAGCATTATGATGTCCCAAAAATTCAAAGCATATCAGGGACAACTGGTGATACATATAAGGAGCTCACTGGGGTGTCTGTACTTGTATGAAGACTCGATCGTTCGCTCCAAACATACTCGACACCCATATCGCCCCCCCCCCTCTACCCCGGGGGAGGGGGGGGTCCAATCAGGAGGGGAGGTTATCCGGCTCTGGCGAAATCTGGAGTACTTCACTTCCTGTCCTGGGAAGAGCGGGAGGAGGATATTGTTCGACCCCAACTCCAGATCAGTACCCCCCCCCCCCAACCTTCATGGCATTCTGCGCGCAGAGGCAGGAGGGACAGGAGAAGGCCGGTTAGAGCCCCGAGAAATCTGTATCACTCAAGCTTGTTTCCCGAGGGCTTTTTGGGGTCAATCTACATGAAGCCTAGACAAGTTCCCTATGTGTCCGCTCTGTACCTGTATGACAATAGAAGGGTGAAGCCCGGGGGGGGGGGGTGAGAGGGGCATGAGATATCGGCAGGATCTGGATCACTCAAAATTCTGATCCCCAAGTCTTTGGAGTTGCAAGTCTTACATACTAGATCAATTCACTCCCCTTTATACCCTCATCTCACCACTGTGGTGAGGGTGATTGAGGTGGGGGGGGGGGGGGAGGGTTGGAGAAAGGAAGTAGATGATCAGGCGCTGATGGAGTCTGAGGGATCCACAACTCGATACTAGGACGTCTCCGGATTCGCTAACCCTAACAAACAGGCCCATCTCCCTTGTAATTGTCCTGTGCATCTCCACGGCTCTTCACAGTCGAATATGGGGGGAGGGGGCTGATCAGATCGTCAGGGAAACTCGAATCATTAAGAATCTTCTTCCGTTGGCTTCCTAGAGCCGCTAGTATCAGACCAGAAAACACTCGTCTCCCTCCAGCTACCCGTTCAGGAATCCTCAGTAGGGGGAGGGGGTGGGGGTGGCGCTATGGACTCACGAGGATTTGACTCCAAAACTCCTTTGAGTGAGGAGTCTCAGAGCTGCTCTTCTGGACCCGGAGTTACTTCTCGTTCGAATGCCCTTCCAAGCCTTGGGAGGCTCGTGGAGATCTGGTCAGTGGGTGGTAGTGGTGGAGGAGCAGTCACGTTCGGGGTGGATCAGAAATATTGAGAGTTCGTTTTTGTGGGTTCCTCAGGCTTTTGAGCTTGAGGACGGACTTTCGCACACATAACCTGCGCCTCTATGACAATCCTGGATAACAGTGGAGAGGTATTCAGTTCTCGAGAGAATAGAGAACCCTAGGGACCTCGAATTCAGGATATAGTCGAGAGAGGTGAATTCCAATTCTTGATTACATCCCGGATGTGAAGTCCCGATGTGTTTAATATTTCACTGTCGTGCTGTTATGCGGATCGTATTGGACAGATGTGTCAACACATCCCGTGTCGTACATCTAAGGTGTGATACGCGTATACTATCCTTCAACTTGATCTGCCAAGTTTCTCTTTGAAACTTTTGTTACCCAAATGGTCTCCCGGAATATGGCTACGTTGTTCTTTGAATCACTTGAATTTCCCGGAAATGACACGAGTGGATGAGGAGGATATGAATCTGAATTCAGGAGGTATCTCAACTAGAGAGCAATCTTTTCACGTATTTGAGGTTGCTGATACATAGAGTAGATCAGTCGGAAGACCAGAAACTTGACATGGATGGGATGAATAGGAACCTATTTATCCCATCCACTGGAACTGGAAGAGAGATTGAACAATCTCTCTCCCAGTTGAGATCAGACAGCAAGCAATACCATCTGCAGTCCGAGGGTTCTATAGTTCGGTTGCCCTCTCTCGAATGCTGAATTCATGAAGAAAACGTTTGCAGATGAAAGGGAAAATGGTTGACTTCGGAATATCTACTCCAATTTAGAAGGAGAGACCTTGAAATTTGGGACTGATTCGCAAATTAATATCGGGGGACGAGCATGAAGCTTGGAGGATGAGGTCAGAGACATCAATCTGGATTTGGAATACAGCTAACTCGACTATACCCTGGATTTGAGGTCCCTAGGGCTCTCGATTCTCTCAAGAGCTGAATACATCGCCACTCTTATCCACGATTGTCATAGGGGCGCGAGTGATGTCTGCTGGAGTCCGCGACTCTGGATATTTCTGATCCATTCCAAACTTGACTGCTCCTCCACCACCACCATCCACTGACCTCATCTCCACGAGCCTCCCTAGGCTTGGAAGGGCATTCAGTCGAGAAGTGACTCCGAGTTCATAAGAGCAGCTCTGAAACTCTCTACTCATAGGAGTTTTGAACACGAATTCTCCTGCGTCCATGGCACCACCCCCACCCCCCTCCCCCCACTAAGGATTCCTGAACGAGGAACTGGAGGGAGACGAGTGTTTTTTGGTCTGATACTAGCGGCTCTAGAAAGTCAACGGAAGAAGGTTCTGGATGATTCGAGTTTCCCTGACGATCTGATCAGCCCCTCCCCATATTCGACTGTTTGGAGCCGTGGAGATGCAAGGGACAATCACAAGGGAGATGGGCCTGTCTGTTAGGGTAAGCGAATCCGGAGACGTCCTAGTATCGAGTTGTGGATCTCTCAGACTCCATCAGCGCCTGATCATCTACTCCCTTTCTCCAACTCTCCCCCCCCCCCACCCCAATCACCCTCACCACAGTGGTGGGATGAGGGTATGAAGGGGAGAGAATTAATCTAGTATGTGAGACTTGCAACTCCAAAGACTTGTGGATCAGAATTCCGAGTGATCCAGATCCTGCCGATGTCTCATGCCCCTTTCACCCCCGCCCCCCCCCCGCTTCACCCTTCTATTGTCATACAGGGGAACAAGCATATAGCGGGACACAAGCTTGAGTGATACAGATTTCTCGGGGCTCTGACCGGCCTTCTCCTGTCCCTTCTGCCTCTGCGCGCAGAGTGCCATGAAGGTTGGGGGGGGGGGGTACTGATCTGAAGTTGGGGTCAAACTATATCCTCCTCCCGCTCTTCCCAGGACAGAAAGTGAAGTACTCCAGATTTTGCCAGAGCCGGATAACTTCCCCTCCTAATTGGACCCCCCCCCCGGGGGTGGGGGGGGGGCGATATGGGGATCGAGTATATTTGGGGCAAACGATCGAGTCTTCATACATGTGCAGAGATCCCAGTGAGCTCCTTATATGTATCACCAGTCGTTTCTGATATGCTTTGAATTTTTGGGACATCATAATGCTCGTTGAGTCGATTCTAGGCCCAGTTTTCGGGCGATATCTCAAAAACGGCCTCAAAAAGGCCCCAATCTGACTTCGAATTCGTGTTCAGCAGCTCAAAATACGTAAACAACGTGTTCAAGCTCCTCTGACCACACAACTTTTTTCTTTGTGGGCCTGTGATAATTCACTGAGACCCCAGTGGGATCCCACTGGGATCCCGATGAATTATTTTCAGCAGGGTAACGTCTGAGAGCAGGCAGACTTTGGTTCGCTAGCCATTCGCAGCAAACTCTTGCAAAGAAGTCCAAGAAATAGTTCGATTGAGTTCATTCCAAATCTTCGAGTTACTTCTAAAGTTTATTAACACCAAGTACATCTGCAACTCTCCAGATCAATATCCACTAGTCGGTCCGCGATCCTGAACCCACAAATTATTCAAATTAGAGTTCCCGAAGTAGTAGGCAATCCACCTACTACAGTGGTGACAGTGGTCTCGAATCGCAAGGAGACCAGCAGATTTTTTGGTGACGGAGAACATCAACAACCCGTCTAAACACAATTTCGGAATTTGGGAAGTATCGCTGCTCGAGTCTGGATGGCACGTGCAAGGAAGATTATCAGCGAGTTCAATCCCGTTCACGCTTGAGCGTTTCAAGCCTGTAGCAGTGCATGGAAACACGTGGTCTGCTGGAGCAAGCAGCATCAAAGTAAAAGAAGCTGAGCAAGACTTTCGGAAATCTTTGGCATGGAACTTCGTTCTTGAGCGAAATTCGAGAGGCCGCGCAGTCACAAAGGAGCCGCTGGAGCAATCTACAGGCTGTGATAAATTGAAAGATGAGTGGAACCGAAACTAGGGTAAGTGATGAGAGAATATCTCTTATACTGAAAAGCAACTCATCATGTCAAGTCATTCTGAGAACCAGAAACCTATCTTCCCCAAAATACAACCAAGTTCTCAAATCATAAAATCTCAAACATTTTCCTGAAAAAGTGTCACATACTCATTTTTGAAACTCGAGTCATGGGAAGCATTGTCAAGAAAAACTCTCTCAAACCTCTTATTGGTCATTCTCTTATTTCGATAAAGCTCATCAGCATATTCCTACTGATGCTGAGAGGTAACAAAATATCAGAAATATCTGGCTGCTTGAGCGAGCAGTATTATAACCTTTTATTCTAGTAGCAGTTACAACAACTTGTAAAATTTGAGTATTTCATGCAATCCTGAACTTGAAGAGAATAGCTGAAATGCTCTCAATGTCACTTTCCATGTCAGATGAGCTGCTTACGTCAAGTCCAGCTGTGATTGTTTGAGTCATGAAATTGTCTAATCTATGATTTTTAGTGCAATGATTGAATGAACCAATGAATCGTTCATTTTGAGAACAATAACTCTGATGAGTAGAACATTCAGAAGACATGTGAAGTCTAAAATCAATCTGAATAGGTATGAGATACTTCAAACTCTTTCCTTCTCTGTGAAATCAGGAAGCATGAAATCATTCTATTTTACAAACTCGAGGAATCATTCATAATTAGTTATATTTGTGGGAATACCTTGTTATAGGGAGAATTGTTGCATTCTAACAAACCCGAGGAATACTCTTGTCCAATTGAACCAACACTTTAACCAAGACCAGTGAAACTTTGAATTCAGACAGCGTAACCATGAAAAAATTGATCATTGGATACCAGCGTACTATGTTGACAACCAAAGTCTTTGAACAGTCAACAAGCAGATAATATCACACTCGGATTTCTACAACATTACTTAATACTTCGATTGAGATTGAGATTCTTGACGTGGAATTAGTTCGACGATGAATCAAGTACTGCCAGAAATCTGTGTGATTGCAGGTTATGGATATACAGAGAACCATGTAACCCCAGAAGCCACGGAGATATTCAAATTGATGTACTAACAAATGGCACGTGGGAGGAAACTGGAATAGATTTCGGAAATCTCATGATTCCAAACTTCAACAATGAACTACCTGATAAATGGAGCGTGGGAGGAAACTGGAATGGATCTTGGGAATCTTATGAGTTCAGACTCCATCAACGAACTGGGATTGATTCTTGGAGTACGGATGACAAAAAAACCAGAAAGCCAAGCTGCATCGAAATTATTGGAGACCAATTCTTCGACTGAATGATGAACCATTGGGAATATCCTGAATTGAAGACCAAGCTGGATCTGGAAAGTTGGGAATTTCATTGGAAACTATGGAAGGGGAATACCTAATCGGCACAACTGAATATTAATGAATACGACGAGCAATCCCTGGATACGTACACTATTATTGGATGACATGTGGGAGAAAGGCAACAGAATTAGCGGAGTGAAGATGGGTAAACAACAACTAGTTACATTCAAGATACAAACTGGTGAATATCCAGGGCACGTTCACCTCTTTTTGATGGATAAGGAGCACAGAATTTTTGTCTTTGGGCATCCTTGAGTAACTTTGACTCACAAAAATGCAAAAAGTAAATCCAAGCAATTTTCAGAATCTAGTAGGGAAAACAATTTCCTGTGAGAAATGGATCAGACTTTCCAGTGGAGGTTAAAGGGCAAAAACTTCTCGTCGGTGAAGAAAAAGACTGCAGATTTCCTTCATTCTGGATGGATCTCTATCTCGCAATGGTTCCACAATCAATACTTGAGTTTCTTGTCGAATTTTCGTGGAATTTTGTTCAGTATGAAGTAAAAGGAGATGACGAGAAGGAACGTTGGATCGTTATCTAATGGATATAATCCAAGTCTGGAGTGATGCGGAGGGAACCGCAAATTTCCATGATGAATTTTCAAAGCTTTCATCATTCCCAATAGTACCCAAAATATGAACAGAAATATTTCCATATGATGTGAGACACAATTTACAAAAGTTGTAGTCAACTTTCTTGAGAGTTGAATTTTCTCATTAGGAGTCAGATTGGATATTTGAGAGATCTTGAATGATTAATGAATCAATAGTCAGAAGAACATTTTTTGTTATTCGCATTTTTTTCCCCTCTCGTATTCTCATATTAGAACTCAACGAGAGTTCAACCAATGATAACCTCACTATCGAATCAATCTCGGAAATTGAATGCTATTTTAAAATGTTTGAAGTAATATTACAATTAAGAAGAACGCTGAACGATGTTCGTGCAATCAAAAATCATCCATACTTCCCAAATCTGAATTCACAAGAGTAGAACAATCACTAGCATTGGAAGAGGAGATAGAATTCCCACAAAAATTCGTGAGAAATTAGAGAAAACTCAGGAATGAGTTCTCTCTAAAAGAATTCAGTCGAGAAGGAGGGGGACATATGATTAAGAATGTCAGCACTGCAGTTCAGGAGGATGTTCATATCCAGAGGTTAGAAAGAAAATTGAGAGTTCGAAAACAGTGTTCGTTGTAAATCGGAAAAATTCTCGGGAATATACGGTCATACCAGGCAATTTGAGAGATTTAGCTAGGTTCAAAGATGGAAAATTCATGAGAGCAATAGTCTTCCTTCGTAACTTAAGGAATTCAGGATCAGGTGACAGTAGATATGAGATATTTCCCTCAATCGAGTTGGAAATTTGAATAAGCAGTAGATTGCCATCGAAGAGCATCTCAGAAGTAAAATTTGGGAATGGAATTCGTGGTCTTTGGAGAGGGTCCTGAGTCGTATTATTAAGGACAAATTGAACAATTCTTATAACTAATTAAGGAGGATAAGTGAAAGAGAGAATTCCGTGAAGATATCACCAGAGAATCCCGATTCTCCATATCTTCCAAAAAGCTGAAAACATAGAAATTCCATACCTTCAGAAAAACCCAAAATTCAAAATGATTCGACTGGATATAACGCTCGTCAATTCTGTTCATCAAATTAAGAAGAAGAAGGATCCACGGGAAGTTTCAAAGTCATGATAGTGTCAGAAAAATAAGGGAAAAAATAGAGCTAGGATAGTTGTTCAATTGATACAGAATCTTTTGATGAATAGGAAATTGAAAATAGAATGGATCATATCCAAGATGAATCAAGAGTACATCTCTCACATCTCTCGAAGTAGTAGTGGTAAAAATAGACATCATTCCATTTCAAACGAATACTCAAGTCAACCTTGATCATCATGTTACAAAATCCCAGCAAACAGAAAGAAAGAAATGTTTCCATCCGATGCAGACATTGTAGACAGTCTCTGAGATATGCGATTAATATTTGTACGACTCGTCCTAGTTTCAACGATTCCGAACAACGTACAGACAACAGTAACGGAACAAACCAAACTCAAGGGATTCTCATGAGATATCCAACTGCGCAGACGAATGATCTACTGATTAGCCTAAGCCGAGCAACTTACAAAAGACAAAAATTGACAGATTCAAAATCACTTCAAACAGCTAACAAAAATGACATAAATATGGCTGAAACGGATCAAGGGCTTGTAGCCGCCTCACATGAGTAGGGTCGCGGCGGAGGGCAGGGTTGTATGAATGTGGATCACCACATTCACGAAAGACCTCCGGAATGGGCGGGCGGGGCCCGTCCGTCCAGCCGTTGGAAGGCGAGTGACCTGGGTTACGAGACTCATGTTAAGAGGAAAAACTCCGCAGACCGTCTATCGTGGCGGTGCTACTAATTCCCACGTCATTCGGCTTCGGAACGGTGGGGCACGAAACTAATCAAAACTGCAGTGGAACAGCAATCCCTTCTAAGACTGAGCTAGCGCGCTCAGCGTCGTGATCCAGCGTATTGGAGTAGAGACAACCCTCTGATCTGTCTAAAACTGTGGGAAAGGAGGAGACAAAAGACATTAGGAAATGAATACCGTCAAATTACAGGGGGGGGGGGAATAAAAACATGTAATAGAATGGTGCAGGTGGAAATAACTCATGGAATAATTTTCTATTGTTACTGTATCGAGTATATTACTTCAAAATCGAACTTCGAGACTTGTGATGATCAGATCGGGATTTTGAATCCCCGTGAGAACTGACGTTGAAATCAAAATGGAGAAATCTGGGTCGCTGAATGGATATGATAAGGTTTGCGAATTTTTTCAAAATAGAGTCAAAAATGAAGTTACTTCACAAGAAATATTGAATTATCCAGCTCTGTAAAGCGAGAAGGGATTGAATCCTCCAGATCAAGTGGTAATCGTAAGGCACAACATTGAGTTACAGGCAATTCGAGTTTCGACAATCATTTCCGCAAAAACAATGATGAGCCAATTTTTCTAGGGAAGGGGAGAAAAGAAATTTGATATTCAGACCATTTGAGTTCTCATAGAATTTTGAACCGAAATGTTGTTATATTGATATTTCAAAAGCCAAAAGAAAATTCATATTGAGACCATCTGGTTGTTCACGATAACTCCATCAAGATGATGTTATTATGCCAATATTCTCGACTAGAATCGTAAATATCACGTAGAGTCTTGGCAAATTTCAGATGTTCCTCACAAGCTTGGAAAACTGACGCAAATGGAAATACACCACGCTACTATTCTGTTCGGGAGGATTGAATCTCACCAGTGATTATTTAGACAATTGTTTCACCCTAGGAAGTCTTATTCTAATGGAACGACTTTTTCCGTAAGAAGGGAAATGTAGCGTTGTGCATTTCCATGTGCGCTCGAGAATTCAAAAGCAAAACGGAGTGTTAGAATTTCCACTCAACTAATATTCCGTGGGATGAATATTTCGTCCTAGTATCGCCGATTCCGTGAATCAGTCATAAGATAAGAATATTGAGACCTGATCGTGCAGGCAAAAGATCTGAAAGAGATCGAGGACCAGAATTCAATCTCGATTCGCCGAGTTCTGAGAACGTATTTTTTTTCTGTCAGACGAAGCGACGAATTGTTATGACTAGGGCCACGAACACGAGTACCAAAGATCAAGCCACACCCCGAACGAGCGAAAGAGGAAATAATCATGTACTCAAGTATCCGAGCGAGACAAACTTATCAATCTATCCCTTTCAATACGAAATTCCTGCCCACTCCGTCTCCACGAGGAGGATCGAGTGAAATCCATTGTAATGACTGAGAGCAGGCGGACTTTGGTTCGCAAGCGATCCGCAGCCAGCTCTTGCAACGGAATCCAATGAAAAATTCGATTGAGTTCCTTCCATATCTACGAGTTATTTCTAAAGTCTATTAACACCAAGTACATCTGCAACTCTCCAGAACAATATTCACTAGTCGGTCCGCGATCCTGAACTAACGGAGAAATTCATATTGGAGTTTCCGAAGTAAGGGCAATTCCCTGCAAGGAGAGATGGATTGGAACAGATTGGAAAGCTATCCGCTTCGATCCGATCAAATGCGATCCAATCCGCTCAGTCCAGACAGTCGGAAAAGCGGAATGGATTCCAATCCGTTCCAATCCGGTCGGCCATGAATCCGAACGAATGCTGCGAATCAGCATTGACCCTGGTCAATCTAATCCGGATCAATGCTAATTATCAGCATTGGATGAGGACGGATTGCCAATCCGGTTCAATGATGCAAATCGGCGTTGCCCATGCTCAATCCGATCTAGATCGATGCTGATTATCAGCATTGGATAGGGACGGATTGCGAATCTGGTTCGATGCTGCAAATTGGCATTGACCATGCTCAATCCAGTCTGGCTCAATGGAATCGGATCCGCCTAAATGCGATCCAATCCGCCTCAATCCTCTATATCGGCATGAAAAGGAGACGGATTGCCAATCCGGTTCAATGCTGCGAATCGGCGTGGCCCATTTTCAATCCAATCCGGATCGATGCTGATCATAAGCATTGGATGAGGACGGATTGCGAATCTGGTTCGATGCTGCAGATTGGCATTGACCATGCTCAATCCAGTCTGGCTCAATGGAATCGAATCCGCCTCAATGCAGTCCAATCTCCCTGGATGCTGTCTATCGGCATTGGAGGGAGACGGATTGCCAATCCGGTTCAATGCTGAGAATCGGCATTGACCGTGCTCAATTCAATCCGGATCGATGCTGATTATCGGCATTGGAAGAGAACGGATTGCCAATCCGGTTCGATGCTGAAAATCGGCATTGACCATGCTCAATACAATACGGATCAATGCTGATTATCGGCGACAGGAGGAGACGGATTGCCAATCCGGTTTAATGCTGAGAATCGGCATTGACCATGCTCAATCCGATCCGGATCAATGCTGTTCATCGGCATTGGATAGGTACGGATTGCCAATCTGATTTAATGCTGGAAATTGGCATTGACCATGCTCAATCCAATCCGGATCAATGCTTTTCATCGGCATTGGATAGGGACGGATTGCCAATCCGGTTCAATGCTGAAAATCGGCATTGACCATGCAAAATCCAATACGGATCAATGCTGATTGTCGGCATTAGATAGAGACGGATTGCCAATCCGGGTCAATGCTAGGAATCGGCATTGCCCATGCTCCAACCAATCCGGATCAATGGAATCGAATCCGCCTCAATGCAATCCGATCCAGCTCAATGCTGTTGATCGGCATTGGAAGGGGACGGGTTGCCAATCCGGTTCGATGCTGAAAATCGGCAGTGACCATGCTTAATTCAATACGGATCAATGCTGATTATCGGCATCAGGAGGAGACGGATTGCCAATCCGGTTCAATGCTGAGAATTGGCATTGACCATGCTCAATTCAATCCGGATCAATGCTGATTATCGGCATTGGAAGGAGTCGGATTGCGAATCCGGTTTGATGCTGGAAATCGGCATTGACCATGCTCAATTCAATCCGGATCAATGCTGTACATCGGCATTGAATAGGGACGGATTGCCAACCCGGTTCAAGGCTGCAAATCGGCGTTGACCGAGCTGAATCTTATCCGGATCAATGCTGTCTATCAGCATTGAATAGGGACTGACGGCCGATGCGGATCAATGCTGGGAATCAGCATTGACCATGCTCAATCTGATCCGGATCAATGCTGTTCATCGGCCTTGAGTTGGGACGGATTCCAAATCCGGATCAATGCTGTCCATCAGCATTGGATGGAGACGGATTGCCAATTCGGTTCAATGCTGAAAATCGTGATTGACCATGGTCGATCCAATCCGGAGCAATAGTGATTATCAGTATTGAATGAGGACGGATTGCGAATCCGTTCCAATGTTGGGAATCGGCATTGCCCATGCTGTATCAAATCCGGATGGATGGAATCGGATCCGCCGCAATGCAATCCATTCCGGATCGATGCTGATTATCAGCATTGGATAAGGACGGTTCGCCAATCCGGTTCAATGCTGGGAATCGGAGTTGCCTATGCTGAATCCAATCTTGATCAATGCTGATTATCAGCATTGGGTGAGGACGGATCAAGAATTCGGTGCTGCAAATCAACATCCATCGTCCTCAATCCAATCCGGATCAATGGGATCGAATCTGCTTCAATGCAATCCAGGCCGCCTCAATGCTGTTCATCAGCATCAGAAGGAGACGGATTGCGAATCCGGTTCAATGCTGAGAATCAGCATTGACCATGCTGAATCCAATCCGGATTGATGCTGATCATCGGCATTGGATGGGGACGGATTGCCAATCCAGTCCAATGCAGAAAATCAGCATTGACCATGCTCAATCCAATCCGGGTTGATCCAAACCAATTCGCCTCAATGAAATCCGATCCGCCTGAATGCTGTTCATCGGCATTGAATGCAAACGGATCACGGATCCGGTTCAATGCTACGGAAAGTCATTGACTATGCTCATTCCAGTCCGGATCAATCCAATCCAATCCGCCCCAATACCATCCAATCCGCCTCAATGCCGTTTATCGGCATTGGAAGGAACCGAATCGCCAATCCGGTTCAATGCTGCGAATCGGCATTGACCATGCTCAATCCAATCCGGATCGATGCTCGACATTCGCATTGAATAGGGACGGATTGCCAACCCGATCCAATGCAGGAAATCGACATTGACTATGCTAAATCCAATCCGGATTGATCCAAACCAATCCGTCCTAA